>JAPXFY010000031.1:1377907-1421858 GCA_030674185.1 Monoplex corrugatus | reverse complement strand
GCTGATTGCTTTCAAACTGTTCCAGGTGATACCAGACAGTGACATATAGTACAATGGTTTGTCCATACACTACAATGTGTACTGGGTTGTTTGACCACATGTTGGTTTCAACGGTGTGTATGAACACATCCAAGATGACAAGGAAAATGAGGATATAAGAGAGCTACACCTGGCTCTTGATGTTGCGGTTTGTGACATTGACAAATATTTTGTTATTTTCAGTTTAGAATAATTAGTAAGTATTAGTCCAACATGTCAAATGGCAGATGTGATGCGTCTGGTGTGTTGGCTAGTGACTGCGTGCTTGTCACCTCTCACTTTTACCCTGCACTGCTGGCTAGCACTGCTGCTTGCAGCTATGCAAAAAGGAGAGCAGAATGCTGAAGTCTCTCTCTGTCAGTACATAGCCTCTCCATCAGCAAGCCCTACGTTATGCCTCCTCGTGGCGACATGTGGTAACTGAACACCTCACACTCAGGCTAAAACTCGAGGGACTCGGAGGAGGTCTGGCCCCCAGATGTGCGCACACAGGCCCACGGGCGTGTGGATAAGCCCTGGTGCCCACGAACCAGACCCCCAGCAATGGGTAAATAGCTCCTTGTGGACATCTCTGCAGAGAATAAGGCTAAGGGAGTAAACACCCAAAAAATCACCCTGCTGTCTTGTAGGTTGTGATGGGAACGACAAAGGCTAATGGAGAGACCGTAAAACAAAAAAACAATGGAAGGCAATGGGAAGCCACCATCGTACTTTCTCCAGCATAATCATAGCCAGACAAAAGAAAAATGAAGATAACGACGTAAATAGTGGCTACTATGGAGCACCTTTGTCCGGTAGGTATCGTCATTCATGCTGTGAGGGCGACACCAGAACGTCAGCAAGATACTGCGTTATATCTAAAAAAAAAATCGCAACCTGAATGTCAGGACATTGTTGCAAAACAAATTACATAATGTCAAAATGGAGATGGAAAGGTTTAACATTAGTATTTTAGGACTAGGGGAAGTGAGATGGAAGGGGGCAGGCATGATAACATCAGGAGAGCGTACAATAATATATTCTGTTGGAAACTCACATGAAAGAGGAGAAGGCATCATAATTGACAGGGACAAAACAAAAGCAGTTAAGGGATACAGGGCTGTGTCCGACAGAGTTTTGCTGGTTAAATTGGCAGGCAAGCCATTTGATATCAATATCATTCAGGTGTATGCACCAACATCCGCAAGTACTCAAGAAGACATTGACAACTTTTACGAAGTATTAGAGATGGCCAAAGCTCAATGTAAATCACATGAAGTTACAGTCATAATGGGAGATTTTAATGCTAAAGCCGTGCTGACCAAAGCGCGCAAGGAGGGCGTGATCCGCCAGAACGCACAAGGCCGATGGATGCTTAACGTGGCCAGCATGAAGAACGCGCGCCTCAACAACAAGGACGCCCTGGCCAGCTCGTCATTCCAGCAGCGCCGACGAGGACGCCGTGGGCGCAGCAAAGGCCGTCGCAAGGGCAAGGGCAAGAAGCGACGAGGTAAGCGCAGGCGAAAGGGTCGGCGAGGTCGCAAGGGCAAGGGCAAGAAGAAGGGTAAAGGCCGAAAAGGAAAGAAACGAAGGCGATGCAGGAGACGCGGCAAAGGCAAGAAATGAAGAGTGGGCCGACGGCCGTGTGATCTATTCCAAAACCCAAAATAAAATATAAATAAAACACAGGAAAAAAATATGGATGAGTTTTGCTGGTTAAATTGGATGGCAAGCCATTAGATATCAATATCATTCAGGTACATGCACCAACATCCACAAGTACTCAAGAAGACATTGACAACTTTTACGAAGTATTAGAGATGGCCAAAGCCCAATGTATATCACATGAAGTTACAGTCATAATGGGAGATTTTAATGCTAAAGCCGTGCTGACCAAAGTGCGCAAGGAGGTCGTGATCTCCCTGTCAAGCTAAGAAAGCTTGGCTGAACACAAAATGCAAAGAAATAAAAGACTGACACAAAACGGATCCTCAAGGTATGTATTGAAGAATTGAAGAAATTGTCCACAGGAAAAATACATGCACATCAACTGGTCGCTTAAAATCGAAAGATAGTACGCTTATCATGAAAAAAGACAAAATATTAGATAGATGGACAGAGTACATTAAAGACCTTTTCTGAAGATGACAGAAATGAAGAACATATTATAAGAAAGAATGTTAAAGGACCACCGATAATGAAAGATGAAGTTAGAACCGCACTGAAAAAGATCAACCAGGAAAAGCCCCAGGACCAGACAATATTACTACAGAGATAATTGAAGCACTGGAGGAATTTGATATTGAAAAAATAGCAGACCTCCTAAATGGGATTTATGACACTGGAAAAATCCCCAAAGATATGTCCAAATCAATTTTCATTGCACTTCCAAAGAAAACAGGGGCTATAGAATGCGAACTCCATCGCACAGTCAGCTTGATGAGTCATTAACAAAGATTCTATTAAGAATAATCATGATGAGGACAAGGAATAGAATCAAAAGTGAAATAGCAGAAGAACAGTGTGGATCTGTTGAAGGGAATGGAACCATTAATTCCATATTCATCCTAAGAACTATTGTAGAGAGGTCAATCGAGAGGAATAAGGCCTTTAAGGATTTATATTTATGCTTAGTTGATTATACCAAGGCTTTCGATTGGATCAGACATGAAGAATTGATCAACCAACTAGAAAGACTCAATATTGATGGAAAAGATCTACGAATAATCAGAAATATGTATTGGGAACAAACAGCTGTATTGAGAATAGAAACCGATATAAGCTCTTTCCAAAATATCAAAAAAGGAGTCAGACAAGGTTGTGTTTTGTCACCAGATCTGTTTTCACTTTACAGCGAAAACATCATGAGAAACCTGGAGGAATACCTGGATTAATGGTTGGAGGAAAAATGATAAACAACATTCCATACGCAGATGCTAATTGCAGAAAATGAAAGGGACCTACAAAACCGTGTGAATATAATAGAAATCGAAAGCAAAAGTAAAGGGTTGAAACTAAACAGCAAGAAAACTGAAGACATGGTAATCAGTAAAAACATGAAATCCCCTCATCCAAAATAACAGCAAATGGTACAGACTTGAGACAGGTTGAGAAGTTTAAATATCTGAGAACGATCATTTCACCAGACGGCAGAAGCACATCAGAAATAACCAGCAAAATCGGCCAAACCAAAACAGCATTCAAGAAGATGAAAAGCATTCTTACCAACAAGTGCCTATCAATTAATATCAGGAGGAAAGTTTTTGAATGTTATATAGAACCGATAATGTTGTATGGTTGTAAGGCGTGGACAGTCAACAAGTAAAGCCAGAACAAGATTGAGGCAGCCGAGATGTGGTTTCTCAGAAGAATGTTGAGAGTTCCATGGACAGCAAAGAAAACAAATGAGACAGTCTTGATGGAGGCAGACACAAATAGATCATTCATAAGGAAGATTAGGAAAAGACAGGCAACATTTATAAGCCATTTTATGAGGAAAAGGGCCATGTGGCAAGGCACCTGATGATGATGATGATTGGTCCAACATAGATTAATACCTAATGTGAGATCTCTTTACTCGTGCATTCAGCCGACAGTTATTTTCACCATTGGTGATTCCGTTCTGTCAATCTTGGATGTTTATCCTTTGTATTTAAACTTACACTGCGCTTCAAATGACAGATATCTGTATGGTGGTTTCAGTCCTTATCTTGCCTACACTGTGATGCTGACACTTCAGTCAGTTTCAGTCAATCTATAATCCAACAGTCCATCCGTTATATGTATGGACATACAAAATCCGTATAGTGATTGAGGTCCTTACCTCTCCTACACTGTGATGCTGACACTTCAATCAGTTTCAGTCAACTTTTCATCCAACAGTCCAGCTGTTATCTTCCTGGAATTTGACTTCCACAATATTAGTTCAACAGACATTTGTCATGTGTATAAATAGCTGTCTTTATCTTTACTACTGTGGTGTTTGTACTCAGCCCTGTATCATTGTTACAAAGTAAAAGATACATGTGTATAAACAGCTGTCTTTATCTTTACTACTGTGGTGTTTGTAATCAGCCCTGTATCATTGTTACAAAGTAAAAGATACATGTGTATACATAGCTGTCTTTATCTTTACTACTGTGGTGTTTGTACTCAGCCCTGTGCTACTGGTACAAAATAAAAGAAGCATGTCAGACGACCCCCAACTTGGTAGTGGGACGACAATCCCCAACCCTGCAGGTCACAGTTGTCAGATGGCTTCAGATATGGTGCAGTTGGACATTCCTTCACCATTTTTCATGGCGTCTGCTCCCGGCCACAGATCCCATCCTGGAATCCTCCAGAACAACCTTTGAGCAGGCCATCTAAAAACACAGCATTGTTACATAAGTCCCTGCCACTCCCAGCAGACAGCACAAATTCCACTCAGTGGTCACATACCACAGCGCTTCTTACTGTGATCAGCAAGTAACAATAACCTCTTTAGCATTTTATATTGTCAAAATCCACACAAAACAGTTAAATGCTTTATCTTTACAAAACAGATCAATTTCCATGTGAGTGTATATAACTATGTATATCACTCACCACCACCATCGATAATGTCGGCGTAGCGTATCCACATCTCTCAATCCAGACATTTACAGAGTAACAGTATGTGTTTTCGTCCAAGAGGCCAAACAGTGACATGTAAAATAACCAGTTTGCGTGACATCAAGACAACTTCTATCAATGTTACATGTGCGCTCTGTGGGTTTGTGAGTATTTTTCAGCTGCTACATGAAAACACAATTGTGTGTGAAACTGTTATTAAGCTTATAGGGTCACTCAAGTCCAGACATTTAGAAAATATTCTTACTCGAGTTTCCCTAAAACATAGATTTTCTATTAAAGTTGAGCGTATTTATTTTCAAACTCACTTTGATTTTTCGTTTGTATACAAAATATTTGTAGCAATTTGAATTATTCTGAGGTGGGTGTGGCCTCAAATTAATGATGCTTTATGATTAAATAAACAGGAATATTCAGTCACTTATCTGTTGGAGCTAGCTTGGTTTCGTCTTGGTTTCTGCAATAAGACGCTACCCCAGTAAAAGGACAGTCTATTTGCAAACAGCTGCCTCCACGTGTCTCGTGTTTGTGTTCTGTTTGAAGTGACCTTAGATCAGTATTTTTAAAATGCTGTTGTGGACAGTTTTTGTTTGTGATTAGATGCCTTCAATGCAAAGTTGAGTGAAAAACATCAGAAAATGTGCATATAACGTGCGCAAAGTCTAAACAAAATTAATGCTTGTTGAAAAAAGTGACATTGCTGATTATGAAAGTAGAATTCTTGGGTCTGTTGACGAAAGTGCCATGCCCACACCGTCTTAAGTGAAGCTACACATATTCTTTGATATTGTAAAAGAATCTTCAGATGACAGTAATGGCAGTGACTCAGAAAGTCATGTTGAAGAACTTATTCAGAATGTGACTGGCAATAATTGCACTGGTAACAGAATAATATAGATACTGAGCTTTTGAATGAAAACATTATGTCACAGAGTTTGACGCATTTTGTCATAAGGAAGAGAATCTGTTTGAAGTGGGGAAAAAAGACAGGAAACAAGTGTGGTTTTATATGCAAAACCAGAAACAGTTTCAGTTTCAGTTTCTTAAGATGACGTGTCCACGCTTGGCATGGCTTTCATATACACTAACGTCACAGGTGCCATGTTTATGGTGATCATGGCACAAGCCATAAGCCTGCACATAAACCCATGAGCTAGCCAGTCCTAGCCTATGTTTAACCTAACCTATATTTTGAATAAAAATATTGTATCAGCTTACCATTGGAACAATCTTAGTTACATGTAAATGACTTGTGTATCTGTATATCTATCTTCAAAGAAAGGAACAGATATATAAAGTAAATAAATAAATAGAGGCCTGAATCACAACACAACCACTTACTCAGTACAAACTTGTCTCACATGACAGAAAGCCCTCAGTCAATGCACAAAGCGTCAGCTGCCTATCAACAAGGTGAAGACAATGTTTCCTTGATCACAGCCCCGCCAGTCTGTCGCTCACTTCTGAGGAAAGGAAAGAGGAAATAGATAAGTAAGTAAGTAAGTAAGTAAGTAAGTAAGTAAGTAAGTAAATAACTAAGTAAGTAAAAAGTAAGTAAGTAAGAAAGTAAGTAAGTAAGAAAGAAAGTAAGTAAGTAAGTAAGTAGATAAGTAAGTAAGAAAGTAAGTAAGTAGATAAGTAAGAAAGAAAGTAAGTAAGTAAGTAGATAAGTAAGAAAGAAAGAAAGTAAGTAAGTAGATAAGTAAGTAAGAAAGAAAGTAAGTAAGTAAGTAGATAAGTAAGAAAGTAAGTAAGTAAATAAATAAATAAACAAATCCACGAGAAAAGGTAAAAATAAATAACTAAATAAACAAAAGATAAAAGGTATATGTAGATAAATAAACAATCTTCTTCCTCCATCCAGTACCAGACTGATATCTTAAGAATCCTCAAAGAAATGCGTTTCAAATCTTGCAAATTTGAACCCAATCTGGCGATTCTCTTTTCAGAAATTTACCAGCAAATTCTTCCATCAATCACCCCCAACTTCAATTCTCCCTTTTGTTTTCAAAATTGTTCTCCTCTGGCCACTTAAGAAAATAATCTCGATCCGAATGGTCTGAAAATTATAGACCTGTATCAAATCCCTAATTTCTGTGCAAGCTCTTTGAAAAAGTGGTACTACAACAGCTGGATGAGCATCTGTACTTAAATCATCTCCACCATCCTTACCAGTCTGCCTATCAAGCACGCCATAATACAGAATCAGCCATTCTTTGCATAATCAGTAAACTTATTCTTGCTTTTGATGTTAGTAAAGTTTCTTTCTTAACACTCCTTGATTTACCTGCTGCCTTTGATGCCAATGACCATTCCATCTTTTTCTTTCGTCTAGAACATACTTTTGGAATTCACAGTACTGCTCTTTCTTGATTCTCCTCCGATCGCACTGATCGCTTTCAGTCAGTTCTTATCAATGGAAGTCAGCCTGAGTCTGTTAGGCTTTCTTGCAGAGTTCCTCAAGGTATGTGCCAGGACCTGTCTGATTCATCCTTCATACCTCATCCCTTGCCAACATCATCAACAAGCATGATGTGAAACATCATGTCTAAGAAGATGACTCACAACCTCAGAATAACACCACTCATGAAAATGTCATTTACCTTATCTCAAAAGCATCCAGCTGCTGCGTTGGTATCCAAGAACTGGATGACACAAAATAAACTACAATTAAAATGGTAATACAACTGAAGTCATGCTCGTATGCACCAAAAACAAATTTGCCTCTGTTACACTAAATACCATCCAGCTAGGCGACATCATCCTTCTCTCTGATTCTGTCAAGAACCTGGGTGTGACCTTGGACAACTCTCTTTCTGTGCAGAAGTTTCTAACGCAGACCTGCCAATCATGCTACTATCAGATTCGATGCATTGATTACATTCGAGGATATCGTTCACCTCAGGCTGCATCTAAGATTGTGATATTTTTATTTTGTTTCGTGTTGATTACTGTAACACTCTCCTTTCTGGACTGTCAGCTTCTTCTGTCCTCTGTCTGTAACGCACAGAAAACTCAGCTGCTCGTCATGTCCTCAGAAAGAAATGATTGATCATGTCAGTCGTCTCCTTCGCTCTCTGCACTGGCTGCTTGTTTTGAACAGAATTGAATATAAGCTGGATACCTGGTGTTACAACTCTATTCACCAGTCTGCGCCATCATACCTTTGTGACAACACCAATATTGTATGCAAACTCGCACCTTGCACTCAGCTTCAGATACACTTTCCCTTCACATTCCCAATTTAAATCATCAACTGTCAGCCAGCGTTCTTTTGCTGTTTCAGGGTCATGTGCACGGAATAATCTTCCATTCTCCCTTCTTCTGCCATCTACCCTTTCTGCTTTTCAATCTAACTTAAAAAAAACACCTCTTTTCCTGACAATGGATTCTGCAACTGCCTGTTTCCATCAGTTGTTTCAAGTATTGTAAGATGGTGTCAACGGCAGATGTGATGCGTCTAGTGTGTCAGCTAGTGACTGCATAATTGTCACCTCTCACTTTCAGCCTGCACTGCTGGCTAGCACTCCAGCTATGCGAAAAGAAGAGCAGAATGCGTAAGTCTCTTCCTGTCAGTACATATCCTCTCCATCAGCAAGCCCTTCGTTATGCCTCCTCGTGGCGACATGCGGTAACTGAGCACCTCACGGACTCAGGCTAAATCTCGAGGAACTCGGAAGAGGTCTGGCCCCCAGATGTGCAGCACGCAGGCCCACCGGCGTGTGGATATGCCCTGGTGCCCACGAACCAGACCCCCAGCTATGGGTAAATAGCTGCACTGCCTTGTGGACATCTCGGGAGAGAATAAGGCTAGTGGAGAGACCGCAAAAAAAAAAAAAAAAAAAAAAAAAAAACGTTGGAAGGCAACGGGAAACCACCATCGTAGTCTCCCAAGAACATTATGGATGGAGAAAGTAAGGAAAATGAAGATAACGACGTGAATAGGTACTCTGATGGAGCACCTTCGTTCGGTAGGGACCGTCATGCGGCACAGGTGACACCAGACCGTCAGCCAGATACTGCGACCAAACTCAAACTCAAAAATACCAAGATCGCAACATGGAATGTGAGGACATTGCTGCAAAAAGAAAATTAGAGAATGTGAAAATGGAGATGGAAAGGCTTAGCATTAGTTATTTTAGGACTAGGGGAAGTGAGATGGAAGGGGGCAGGCATGATAACATCCAGAGAATATATAGTGATATACTCTGGTGGAAACTCACATGAAAGAGGAGTAGGTATCATGATGGACAAAGACAAATCAAACGCAGTTAAGGGATACTGGGCTGTGTCTGACAGAGTCTTGCTGGTCAAATTGGGAGGCAGACCATTTGATATCAACATCATTCAGGTGTATGCACCAATATCCACAAGTACTCAGGAAGACATCGACAACTTTTACGAAGTATTAGAGATGGCCAAGGCCCAAAGCAAATTACAAGAGGTTACCATAATAATGGAAGAGTTTAATGATAAAGTGGGAAAGGACAGGGTGGAGGATATAGTTGGACCTCATGGCCTTGGTACACAAAATGAAAGGGGAGGGAAACTTGTAGAATGGGCACAGATGAATGAGTTCATAGTAGAAAACACCTGGTTTGAGCAGCCAAATAGAAGAAAATGGACTTGGGTGAGTCCAGGAGATAATACCAAAAATCAGATTCACTACATCCTGATTAATAAAAGATTTAGAAATTCTTTACTGTCAGCAAAAACACTACCAGGTGCAGACTGCAACAGTGACCACAATCCTGTAATGGGAAAATTTAGATTGAAATTACGGAAAATGAAACAGACCAAAAGCAACATCAAACTAGATCTTGGGCTCTCAAAGACAGATGAAGTGATACGTAAAAAAATAATGTACATGTTCAAAACAAATTCAGTGCTCTGGAAGATGTTGGTGACAGTGAGGAACAATGGACAAAGTTGAGAAATTCGATAAATGAAGCTTGTGAAGAAATCCCTGTAGTAGATAGAAAAGCAAAAAAGAACTGAGTGACAACAGAAATTTTAGGCTTGATGAAGGAACGGAGGAAGGCAAAGAGAAACGAGGAAATATACAGGAAGATAAACAAAGAAATCAAGAATAGGTGCAATGAAGCTAAGGAAGCTTGGCTGAAAACAAAATGCAAGGAAATAGAAGACCAACACAAAAGGATCCCCAGAGTATGTACAGACGAACTGAAGAAAGTTGTCCACAGGAAAAATACATGCACATCAACTGGTTGCTTAAAGTCGAAAGATGGTACGATTCTCATGGAAAAAGGCAAAATACTAGACAGATGGGGAGAGTACATTAAAGACCGTTTTGAAGATGACAGAAACACAGAACACATTATAAGAAAGAACTTTGAAGGACCACCCATAATGAAAGATGAAGTTAGAGCAGCATTGAAAAAGATGAAACCAGGAAAAGCCCCAGGACCAGACAACATTACCACAGAGATGATTGAAGCCCTGGAGGAATTTGGTATAGAAAAAATGACAGTCCTCCTAAATGAAATTTACGACACTGGAAAAATCCCCAAAGATATGTCAAAATCAATTTTCATTGCACTTCCAAAGAAAACAGGGGTCACAACCTGAAAGCTGGAGGGAAGGAGAGCACCGGGTAGAGCCAGGGAGAAAATGCTAGACGGACTTGCAGAGTGGCTGAGGACAGGGAGGGTAAAAGAGATGCTTGAGGCAACAAGAGATAGAGACAGATGGAAGTCAAAAAGCCAATGCCATGCGGAAAGGCACCTGATGATGATGAAGATGGTCTGCATAAATCGTGTGTGTATTACTGATGCGTAGAAACGCTTTGATTGGAATTGTCAAGTCGTGATGCCATATAATTTTCTGTGATAATTTTTATTATCATCTTCTCCGTCACATGAAATCAGTGGATTGCAAACACATAGGGTGTATGTGCAGGCATAAGACTTATGCCATGATCGTTTTGGATCTTTTCCATCACATGGCATAAATGGCTCGCCTACACAAACGGTTATGTTCAGACTAAGGCTTGTGCCATTTTCATTTTGGATCTTTTCCATCACATGGCATAAATGGCTCACCAACACAAAGGGCTATGTTCACACTTAAGGTTTGTGCCATGATCGTTTTGGATCTTTTCCATGGCATCAATGGCTCACCTACACAAAGGGCTATGTTCAGACTTAAGGTTTGTGCCATGATCGTTTTGGATCTTTTCCATCACATGGCATCAATGGCTCGCCTACACAAAGGGCTATGTTCAGACTTAAGGTTTGTGCCATGATCACTTTGGATCTTTTCCATCACATGGCATCAATGGCTCGCCTACACAAACGGCTATCTTCAGACTTAAGGTTTGTGCCATGATCATTTTGGATCTTTTCCATCACATGGCATCAATGGCTCGCCTACACAAAGGGCTATGTTCAGACTTAAGGTTTGTGCCATGATCACTTTGGATCTTTTCCATTACATGGCATCAATGGCTCGCCTACACAAAGGGCTATGTTCAGACTTGAGGTTTGTGCCATGGTCATTTTGGATATTCTTTATCACATGGCATCAGTGGCTTACCAACACATACGGTTTATGTGCAGGCTTAAGGCTTGCGCCATGTTCATTTTGGATCTTTTTCATCACGTGGCATCAGTGGTTTACCATTACGTAAGGTTTATCTACAAGGTTAAGGCTTATACCATCATCAATTTGGTTTTACTCTGTTACATCTGTCGCGTCATTTCATGGGGATTTTTTTCTGAGTAGGGACACGCTATCTTATGTAACTGATAGTACAATGGTGAAACACACATTTTTAGTTATTTTATGTCTTTTATGTTTTTATCAAATAAGCACAAGAATATTTTCTTTAAGTCATGTACATACATGCGACATACTTAACATACATACATACACTCACACATACGTCCATCCATCCACGCATCCATGTATTCATCCATGCATGCATGAATCCATCCTTCCATCCATCCATCCATCCATCCATCCGTCCATCCATTCATCCATCCATCCATCCATCCATCCATCCATCCATCCATGCGTGCATGCATCCATCATCCATCCATCCATCCATCCATCCATCCATCCATCCATTCATGCATGCATGCATACATACATACATACATACAGACAGACAGACATACATGCACACATACACACATACATACATACCACATACTACATACATGCATAATACTGAAACTTCATTTATTGTTCTTGTTGCTATTGGCCTACAACTGAGATATATTTCATCAATTGTCGTAAAACTCTTCATTCTCGTCATCTCCTTCAGATAGTAAGCTCCAAATTCACTCTTCAAGTCACTTAACACTGTCATACTTTGATACGCCTACTTATCATAATTCCGTACAGAACCTGGCCTTTCATGTTCTGTTTGTCTCCTTTACATTCTTACTTTTCAATGTCAGTAGTCGGTGTATATATACAGAGAACATGGTACAGACTTTGTCTTGGAATAGTCAGGTAACAAACAGGTAAAACATGAAGACAAGAATGTGCTCATTGGTTTTCTTCAACTGTAAACATAGGCCTAGCTTGTTCTCTTTGCATACCAGCTTACATTCATCATCATCAGGTGCCCTGCCACATGGCGTTGGCGATCATGGACTTCCATCTGTCTCTATCTCTTGTTGCCCCTAGCATCTCCCCCACCCTCCCCGTCCCCAGCCACTCTGCAAGTCCGTCCAGCATTTTCTCCCTGGGTCTACCTGGTGCTCTCTTTCCCTCCAGCTTTCCCGCCATGACCAGGTGCTCCAAATCCCCCTTCCTCATAAAATGGCCTATGAATGTTGCCTGTCTTTTCTTAATCTTCCTTATGAGTGATCTACTTGTGTCTGCCTCCATCAAGACTGTCTCGTTTGTTTTCTTTGCTGTCCATGGAACCCTCAACATTCTTCTTAGAAACCACATCTCAGCTGCCTCAACCTTGTTCTGGCTTTGTTTGTTGACTGTCCACGCCTCGCATCCGTACAACAGTATTGGTTCTATATAACATTCAAGAACTCTCTTCCTGATGTTAATTGATAAGCATTTGTTGATAAGAATGCTTGTCATCTTCTTGCATGCTGTTTTGGATTGGCCGATTCTGCCGGCTATTTCGGATGTGCATCTCCGTCTGATGAAATGATCGTTCCCAGGTGTTTGAATTTCTCAACCTGTGTCAAGGTTGTGCCATTTGCTGTTATTTTGCATGAGGGGATTTCATGTTTTTTACTGATCACCATGACTTCAGTCTTCCTGCTGTTTAGTTCCAGCCCCTTACCTTTGCTTTCTATTTCTAGTATATTCACAAGGTTTTGTAGGTCTCTTTCACTTTCTGCAATTAGCATGGTGCCATCTGCGTATCGAATGTTGTTTATCATTTTCCCTCCAACCTTTAATCCAGGGTCTTCTTCTAAGTTTCTCATGATGTTTTCGCTGTAAAGTGAAAACAGATCTGGTGACAAAACACAACCCTGTCTGACTCCTTTGATATTTTGGAAAGAGCTTACATTGTTTTCTATTCTCATTGCAGCTGTTTGTTCCCAGTACATATTTCTGATTATTCGTAGATCTTTTCCATCAACATTGAGTCTCTCCAGTTGGTTGATCAATTCATCATGTCTTACCCGATCGAAAGCCTTGGTGTAGTCAACAAAACATAAATATAAATCCTTATTCATCTCATTTGACCTCTCTATGATAGTTCTTAGGATGTATATGGCATTAATAGTTCCTTTCCCTTCCATAAATCCACACTGTTCTTCTGATATTTCTCTTTTGATTCTATTCCTTGTCCTCATCATGACTATTCTTAAAAGGATTTTTGTTACATGACTCATCAGACTGATTGTGCGATGGAGTTCGCATTCTATAGCCCTGTCTTCTTTGGAAGTGCAATGAAAATTGATTTTGACATATCTTTGGGTATTTTTCCAGTGTCGTAAATTTCATTTAGGAGGACTGTTATTTTTTCTATGCCAAATTCCTCCAGAGCTTCAATCATCTCTGTAGTAATGTTGTCTGGTCCTGGGGCTTTTCCCGGTTTCATCTTTTTTAGTGCTGCTCTAACTTCATCTTTCATTATGGGTGGTCCTTCAAAGTTCTTTTTTATAATGTGTTCTTCGTTTCTGTCATCCTCAAAAAGGTCTTTAATGTATTCTCCCCATCTGTCTAATATTTTGTCTTTTTCCATGATAAGCGTGCCATCTTTCGATTTCAAGCAACCAGTTGATGTGCATGTATTTTTTTTGTGGATAATTTCTTCAATTCGTCTGTACATGCCCTGAGGATCCGTTTTGTGTCGGTCTTGCATTTCTTTGCACTTTGATTTCAGCCAAGCTTCCTTAACTTCATTGCACCTATTCCTGATCTCCTTGTTTATCTTCCTGTATATCTCCTCATTTATCTTTGCCTTCCTCCTTTCCTCCATCAATCCCAAAATTTCATTAGTCGTCCAGTTCTTTTTTGCTTTTCTATCTGCTTTAGGGATTTCTTCACAAGCTTCATTTATCGAATTCCTCAACTTTGTCCATTGTTCCTCACTGTCACCAACGTCTTTCAGAGCACTGAATTTGTTTTGAACGTGCACATTAAATTTTTACGTATCCATTCATCTGTCTTTAAGAGTCCAAGGTTTAATTTGATGTTGTTTTTGGTCTGTTTCCTTTTCCTCAATTTCAGTCTAAATCTTCCCACTACAGGATTGTGGTCACTGTTGCAGTCTGCACCTGGTAGTGTTTTTGCTGACATTAAAGAATTTCTAAATCTTTTGTTGATCAGGATGTAGTCAATCAGATTTTTGGTATTATCTCCTGGACTCATCCAAGTCCATTTTCTTCTGTTAGGCTGCTCAAACCAGATGTTTCCTACTATAAACTCATTCATCTGTGCCCATTCTACAAGTTTCCCTCCCCTTTCATTTTGTGTACCAAGGCCATGAAGTCCAACTATATCCTCCACCCTATCCTGTCCCACTTTAGCATTAAAATCTCCCATTATTACAGTAACTTCTTGTGATTTACATTGGACTTTGGCCATCTCTAATACTTCGTAGAAGTTGTCGATGTCTTCCTGAGAACTTGCGGATGTTGGTGCATACACCTGAATGATGTTGATATCAATTGGTTTGCCTCCGAATTTGACCAGCAAAACTCTGTCGGACACAGCCCAGTATCCCTTAACTGCGTTTGATTTGTCTTTGTCCATCATGATGACTACTCCTCTTTCATGTGAGTTACCACCAGAGTATATCATTGTGTATTCTCCTGATGTTATCATGCCTGCCCCCTTCCATCTCACTTCCCCTAGTCCTAAAATACCAATGTTAAGTCTTTCCATCTCTGTCTTGATATTTTCTAATTTACCCTTTTGTAACAATGTTCTTATATTCCATGTTGCACTTTGATGTTTTTAAATCTGAGTTTAGGGTTCGCAGTAATTTGCTGACGGTCTGGTGTCACCTGCACCGCATGACGGTCCCTACCGGACGAAGCTGCTCCAATGGAGCACCTATTTACGTCGTTGTCTTTGATCTTTTTGTTTCTGTCCATGATATCCTGGGAAAAATTACGATGGTGGTTTCCCGTTGCCTTCCATCGGTTTGTGTACGGTCTCTCCGCTAGCTTTACTCTCTCCCGAGATGTCCACAATGCAGTGGAGCTATTCACCCATAACTTGGGGGTCTGGTTCGTGGGCACCAGGGCGTATCCACACGCTGGTGGGCCTGCATGCCTCACGTCTGGGGGCCAGACCTCCTCCAAGTCCTACGAGATTCAGCCTGAGTCCGTGAGGTGCTCAGTTACCGCCTGTCGCCACAAGGAGGCACAGCATAGGGCTTGCTGATGGAGAGGCTATGTACTGACAGGAAGAGACTTACGCCCTCTGCTCTTCTTTTCGCACAGCAGTGCTAGTCAGCGGTGCAGGCTGAAGCCGACACACTAGACACATTACATCTCCCAATATGACAGCTTACATTATGTTGATTAAACTATACACTGCTGAATTCTATCATCGTTTCTGCCAGTAGATTCACTGTTTACAGACAAAAGCTCTCTGTGTATACTGCCCACATTATGTTGATTAAATGTAGACACTGCTGAATTCTATTCATCGTTTCTGCCAGTAGATTCATGTTTACAGACAAACGCTCTCTGTGTATACCGCCCCACATTATGTTGATTAAATGTAGACACTGCTGAATTCTATTCGTCTTTTTTGCCAGCAAGTTCACTATCTACAGACAGACACTTTCTTTCTCACTTTATTAATAAAAGCATGGCTTGTATACACACAGACACTCGCACGCACCCCTACACCCCCCACACAAACACACACAAATGCGCGCATTCACATAGGCAGACACAAACACAAACGCACACATACATATTTTTTTCAATCACAAATGAATGTAACTTATTTTCTAAGAAAGCATATGCTATACCCACTATTCCCTGCCTCCTCCCCCTTTGTCTCTGAAAACAGAAGCCTTTTCTTCAAGCTGGAATCGTGCCATAAATCATAAGAAAATGTTTTAAATAGTACAGTGAACATCCATGATTTATGTCATGACATGTTGGTTACAATACAAACAGACTGACAAAAATAGTATCATAGTGAACAGGGAATTACACGAATGACTTATGTCAAGATACAGTTATAGCACGAGCAACAACAAGAATATTTTCTTCACTGACAAGTCGCTTGATTTATTGTCTGGCAGTCAATAATATGACGCTGTGCAGTTGTGTTCCTTTTGTATTGATTTCAAACATGCTCACAAGTACCTTGCATCCTGATAACTAACTTCACACGCTTCGAGCTCTTCAATTGATTATGCATGCATGTTCCGTTAAGTTCATGTTTATATTTTATTTTAAATCATGGATTGGGTACGGAATGCTCCATTCCATTATGAATTTATATTCCTGTGTGTGGTGGTTTTCTATCTCACTACTGATCAGAATGTCTGTACTGTGGTGTATCGTCATCAGAAAATAAATGTCTTCTATTTTCCACTGTTTAGAAAACAACAGTTCCCTTAGTTTAACACGTTGGTAATCTTCAACATAGTTTCAGCAATAAAGCGAGCTGTATGCTTCACATTATGATGCAGTGCGCAGACTCATATTCACTCACCCATGTACTCACACAGGTAAAACCATAAGCTGAATTATTCTAGTATCGCTGAATTGTTCAAAAGTTTGCTGCTATAATGTTAGTTTTGCATGTTGTTCAATCCACAGTTAAACGTTGTGTTGCACGTAAATTATGAAACAATCTTTTGATTTTAGAAACAACTCGAAAATACCTTGCTTTTTTAGTGTCATGTCTGTAACATTCAGAAACAACAATTAGTGTGTCTCTTTGTGTCTTGTTTTAACATACTTTAGGGGGCGCTGGATAGAGGTAGTACCTTTGATGTCTGGCTGCTGCACTCTACCTGGTAGGGTGGACGTGCATCACCGGTCCTCGTCCATCCTCTAAATCTCTCACGTGCTGGCTCCAAGCGCCACACCCCAGGATCTCGCCTCAGCAGGCGTGCCGAATCACGTGAGGGGGTGATGTTAACACTGCATCACTGGGCGAATAATCTCCATGATGCAGGTTACCGGCCAAGGCGGACGAAGTTCCGCAAGGAACTCAACGGCTATGTGTTCAAGACCAAGGCGAACTACCTAGATGGAGGACGTTGGCTGTGGTCTGGCATGGAGAGGGATGGGCTCCGCCATGCGACATTGCCCAAGACACACTAAATGAAGATTACAACCGCAACTCAGTCCATACCGGCCCGGTCGTGGCCCGGAACAAGGACCGCGCCTTCCGTTGCTGGCCATCAGGCGGAGGTGAAAAGTATGTGACTGGTGATCAAAATCCCTACGTACAAGAAAAAATATTACTATCGGCACCTGGAATGTGAGATCGCTGAGAGCAGCAGGAAAAGTTGCAGAACTTACACATGAAATGAAGAGATACCGATGGAACGTGCTTGGGCTCTGTGAGGTACGATGGAAAAACCTCTGAGAAACGTCTACCCCAGAAGGCCACAAACTCTACTTCAGTGGCAGTGAAGACAAACATGAGCATGGAGTTGGATTCCTCATTCACAAAGACACTGTGAATGCCATCATGGGATGCTGACCAGTCTCTAGCAGACTCATTACCATTCGGCTTAAGGCTTCACCTTTTAACATCACCATCATCCAAGCTTATGCCCCAACAACTGACTATGATGACGAGACTGTCGAAGATTTCTATGATCAACTGCAGGAAATCGTAGTTCAGACACCAAAGAAAAACATCATTATAGTGCAGGGCGACTGGAATGCGAAGATTGGAGAGGATGAACGCAATAACTGGAAAGGGATATATAGCCAGTACTGCAACCCTGACACCAACGAAAGAGGTTTGAGGCTCCTAGAATTCGCCAGTTACAACGACCTGAAGGTGGTGAACACGTTCGGTCCACACAAACCATCTAGACGCTGGACATGGCACAGCCCAGGAGATAAATACCACAGTCAGATCGACTACATCATGGTTAAAAGACGCTTCCAGTCAAGTGTTAACATCGCAATGACCAGGAGCTGACATTGGAAGCGATCATGAGCTTGTAATGATGACCTTCAAACTCCGCCTCCAGAGGATGAAGAAACAGGGCAACATAAGAATCAAGTTCAATCTTGAGAAGCTCAAAGACCCTAACATAGTTGAAAACTTCCAAGCAACGATAGGAGGGAAGTTTGCTCCTCTCCTCGTCCTTGACAATGGGGACACCGAAGTAGACACTCTGATCATGAAATTTAACACTGCCGTGACCGAAGCAGCCAACGACATCCTTGGAAAACACCGACCACCTGGGTCACGGAAGAAGTACTAAAGCTGAGCGATAAACGCAGAAAACTAAAGCAAAAGAAGAGTACGGATGAAGGTGCTAAACTATACAGAGAAGCCAACCAACAAGTTAAAGAAGGCATGAGGAAAGCAAAGGAAACATGGATTAAAGAACAATGCCAAGATATCGAAGCAAACCTGCAGAAAAATAACATCAAGAAAGCCTACCAGCTTGTGAAAGGACTAACAAGCACAAAACAAGGCAGAACCACTACCATACAGAACAAAGCAGGGAAATGTCTCACAGAAGATCAAGATATTCTGCAGAGGTGGACAGAGTACTGCTCCGAATTATACACACACACAACAACAGGAGATCCCAAGGTGCTAGACGTTCCTCCACCAACCAACAACGACAGCTACCCCATCGTGCGAGAAGAAGTTGAAGCTGCAGTAAAATCATTGAAGAAAGGCAAGTCGGCAGGAGTGGACAACATTCCCTCAGAACTGGTCCAGGCAGGAGGAGAGGCCATGATAGATATGTTACTCATCATCTGCAATAAGATCTGGCGGACAGGTGAGTGGCCAACACCTTGGACCCAGTCCCTGATCATCACTCTCCAGAAGAAAGGCAACCTACAACTTTGCCAGAACTACCGTACCATCAGCCTGATCAGCCATCCAAGTAAGGCATGCTAAAAATCCTTCTGAGTAGACTGAAGTCACAAGCTGAGGAGATAATAAAAGAAGAGCAGGCAGGTTTCAGACCAGGAAGAAGTACCACAGAGCAAATTTTCAACCTCAGATTGCTCTGTGAGAAATCCTACAACACCAGCAAGGCCTTTACCACGTCTTCGTTGACTTCAAGAAGGCATTCGACAGAGTTTGGCACGCAGCCTTGTGGGCAACCACGAGGCTGTACAACATCAATGCCAACCTGATCAGAACCATAGAATGCCTCTACGAAAAGACGACCAGTTCAGTCTACCATGACAACAACATAGGAGAATGGTTCCGAACCACAGTTGGAGTACGCCAAGGATGCCTGCTCTCCCCCACTCTCTTTAACATCTTCTTAGAGAGAATAATGGCTGACGCACTTGAAGACCACGAGGGAATAGTCAGCATCGGAGGTAGAACAATCACAAAGTTGCGTTTTGCTGACGACATTGACGGACTAGCTGGGCAAGAGCAAGAGCTAGTCAGCTTGATAAAACATCTTGATGAGGCCTCCACAGCATATGGCATGCAGATCAGTGCAGAGAAAACCCAGTTGATGACAAATAATACCAGTGGCATCAGCACTGACATTACCATAGACAGCAAGAAACTTGAGACCGTCCATAGATTTAAATATTTGGAAGCTATAGTATCAGAGGAAGGATCAAAGCCCGAAGTACTTTCCAGGATTGCCCAGACCACAACTGCAATGACCAAGCTAAAAGTCATCTGGAACGACAAGAATATCGCTATCGGTTCCAAGATCAGACTGATGCGTTCCCTGGTCATGTCAATATTTTTGTATGCATGCGAAACATGGACCATAACAGCAGACATTGAAAGAAGGATACAGGCAATGGAGAAGAGATGCTTCCGCAAACTCCTTGGTATCTCGTACAAAGATCATATAACCAATAAGGTAATGAAAACCCGAATCGAAAACGCCATCGGGCCGTATGAAGACCTCCTGACTTCAGTGAAAAGACGCAAACTGAGGTGGTACGGGCACGTCACACGATCATCTGGACTGGCCAAGACCGTCTTGCAGGGAACAGTTCAGGGAGGGAGACGAAGAGGCAGACAGAGAAAAAGATGGGAAGACAATATCAGAGAGTGGACTGGCTTTGAATGGAACATCTTTCTGCGGAAAGCTGAGGACCGTGAGGAGTGGAGGAAGTTGGTTGCAAAATCTTCAGTTGTGCCCCAACGGTCAACCAGACTACGGGACTGATGATGATGATGATGAAATTCTCCAAACACGTTCCACTTCATCGTTTTTCAAGACACGAAAATATGAAAAATGACAGACGTAAAGACAGGTAAGGAAACAGACTTGCACTGTTAAAGTACATGGTCATACATTTCAGGGCGTGGTTTTCCCAGCGTTATATTTCGTAAGAACAGTAATCTGAATCAAAATGATGAAAAACACAATAATAGCGTTAGAACGCGTGTTTATAGAAAAGCACAAATACAGAATTAGAACGTGTATTTATCAAATATGCAGTCCAGTTTTAAGTTTGTATTTTTCTGGTGTGTAAAAACTAGTGTTTACCTGTGTGTTTGTGTGTTTGTGTGTGTGTGCGTGCGCGCGGGCGTTTGTGTACACGTGCGTTTGTGTACACGTTTGTGTGTGTGTGTGTGTGTGTGTGTGTGTGTGTGTGTGTGTGTGTGTGTGTGTGTGTGTGTGTGGTGTTTGTGCATTTGTGATTGCCTTAAGTATACTCAGACGTGAGGCTTGCAGGCCCACTGGCGTGTGGATACGCCCTGGTGCCCACGAACCAGATCCCCAAGCAATGGGTAAATAGCTCCACTGCCTTGTGGACATCTCGGAGGGAGTAAGGCTAAGGGAGTTAACCTGAAAAAAAAGACTGATGGAAGGCAAGGGAAACCACCATCGTAGTTTTCCCCAGGAAAACCATGGACAAAAGAAAGAGGAAGAAGAAAGTTAACGACGTCAATAGGTGCTCCTATGGAGCACCTTCGTCCGATAGGGACCGTCATGTGGCGCAGGTGACACCAGACCGTCAGCCAGCTACTGCAACCAAAATTAAATTCAACACCAAAATAGCAACATGGAACATCAGAACAATGTTGCAGAAAGGTAAATTAGACAACATCAAAATGGAGATGGAAAGGTCTAACATCAGTATTTTAGGACTAGGGGAAGTGAGATGGAAGGGGGCAGGAATGATAACATCAGGAGAATATACAGTGATATACTCTGGTGGTAATTCACATGAACGAGGAGTAGGCATCATGATGGACAAAGACAAATCAAAAGAAGTTAAGGGATATTGGGCAGTGTCCGACACAGTTTTGCACGTCAGATTGAGACGCAAACCATTTGATATCAACATCATACATGTACAGGTGTATGCACCAACATCCGCAAGTACTCAGGAAGACATCGACAACTTCTACGAAGTTTTAGAGATGGCCAAAGTCCAATGTAAATCACAAGAAGTTACAGTCATAATGGGAGATTTTAGTGCTAAAGTGGGACAGGATAGGGTGGAGGATATAGTTGGACCTCATGGCCTTGGTACACAACATGAAAGGGGAGGGAAACTTGTAGAATGGGCACAGATGAATAAGTTCATAGTAGGAAACACCTGGTTTGAGCAGAAGAAAATGGACTTGGATGAGTCCAGACGATAATACCAAAATTCAGATTGACTACATCCTGATCAACAAAAGATTTAGAAATTCTTTACTGTCAGCAAAAACACTACCAGGCGCAGATTGCAACAGTGACCACAATCCTGTAGTGGGAAGGTTTAGGCTGAAATTGAGGAAAAGGAAACAGACCAAAAGCAACATCAAACTAAACCTTGGACTCTTAAAGACAGATGAAATGATACGTAAAAAATTTAATGTGCACGTTCAAAACAAAGTCAGTGCTCTGGAAGACGTTGGTGACAGTGAGGAACAATGGATAATCGAAAATGGCACGCTTATCATGGAAAAAGACAAAATACTGGACAGATGGGGAGAATATATTAAAGATCTTTTTGAAGATGACAGAAACGAAGAACACATTATAAAAAAGAACTTTGAAGGACCACCCATAATGAAAGATGAAGTCAGAGCAGCACTGAAAAAGATGAAACCAGGAAAAGCCCCAGGACCAGACAACATTACTACAGATATGATTGAAGCCCTGGAGGAATTTGGCATAGAAAAAATAACAGTCCTCCTAAACGAAATATATAACACTGGAAAAATCCCCAAAGATATGTCAAAATCAATTTTCATTGCACTTCCAAAGAAAACAGGAGCTATAGAATGCGAACTCCATCGCAAATCAGTTTGATGAGTCATGTAACAAATATCCTGTTAAGAATAATCATGATGAGAACAAGGAATAGAATCAAAAGAGAAATATCAGAAGAACAGTGTGGATTTGTGGAAGGGAAAGGAACTATTAATGCCATATACATCCTAAGAACTATCATAAAGAGGTCAATTGAGATGAATAAGGATTTGTATTTATGCTTTGTTGACTATACCAAGGCTTTCGATCGGGTAAGACATGAAGAATTGATCAACCAACTGGTGAGACTCAATGTTGATGGAAAAAATCTACGAATAATCAGGAATATGTACTGGGAACAAACAGCTGCAATGAGAATAGAAAACAATATAAGCTCTTTCCAAAACATCAAAAGAGGAGTCAGGCAGGGTTGTGTTTTGTCACCAGATCTGTTTTCACTATACAGCGAAAACATCATGAGAAACCTAGAAGAAGACCCTGGATTAAAGGTTGGAGGGAACATGATAAATAACATTCGGTACGCAGATGACACCGTGCTAATTGCAGAAAGTGAAAGGGACCTACAAAACTTTGTGAATATACTAGAAATAGAAAGCAAAGGTAAGGGGTTGGAACTAAACAACAGGAAGACTGAAGTCATGGTGATCAGTAAAAAACATGAAATCCCCTCATTCAAAATAACAGCAAATGGCACAACCTTGACACAGGTTAATAAGTTCAAATACCTGGGAACGGTCATTTCATCAGACGGCAGATGCACATTGGAAATAGCTGGCAGAGTCGGCCAAGCCAAAACAGCATTCAAGAAGATGACAAGAATTCTTCTTACCAACAAATGCCTATCAATTAAACATCAGAAAGAGAGTCCTTGAATGTTATATAGAGCCAATACTGTTGTACGGATGCGAGGCGTGGACAGTCAGCAAGCAAAGCCAGAGCAAGATTGAGGCAGCCGAGGTGTGGTTTCTCAAAAGAATGTTGAGAGTTCCATGGACAACAAAGAAAACGAACGAGACAGTCTTGATGGAGGCAAACACAAGTAGATCACTCATAACGAAGATTAGAAAAAGACAGGCAACATTTATAGGCCATATTATGAGGAAGGGCGATTTGGAGCACCTGGTCACAACGGGAAAGCTGGAGGAAAGAGAGCACCAGGTAGACCCAGGGAGAGAATGCTGGACGGACTTGTAGAGTGGCTGGGGATGAGGAGGGTGGGGAGATGCTAGGGGCAACGAGAGATAGAGATGGTTGGAAGTCCATGGTCGCCAACGCCATGCGGCAGGGCACCTGATGATGATGATGATGATGATTAAGTACACCTTACTGAATTGACTTGATTAGTGCTTCAATCAAAGGAAAGGAAACAGTAGCAATGAATTTGTGATTGTAGCTGTTTGTATGCTGTCAGGAAATCAAAAGTGTGTCAAGACATGATCTGGAAGATATACTTTCTTAAATTGTCACACTCAGCATGGTCTCAAATGGCTAATCAGCTCCTCAGCACACGCTTCAGAAGAATTCAACCTCACCAGCATCAGCTATTATGCCCTCATCATCGTCATCATCAAATGCCCTGCTGCATGGCGTTGGCGATCATGGCCCTCCATATGTATCTATCCCATGTTGCCACAAGCACATCTTCCAACCTCTCTGTCCTCAGCCATCCTGCATGCCTGTCCAATATTTTCTTCCTGGGTCTACCTGGTGCTCTCTTTCCCTCCAGCTTTCCTGTTGTGACTAAGTGCTCTAATTCCACATTTCCTCATAAAATGATCTATAAATGTTGCCTGTCTTTTCCTAATCTTCCTTATGAATGATTTTCTTTTGTCCTCCTCCATCAAGACTGTCTTGTTTGTTTTCTTTGCTGTCAGTAGAACTCTTAACATTCTTTTTAGAAACTGCATCTTGGCTGCCTCAATCTTTTTTCAGGTTTTTTTTTGCTTGTTGACTGTCCACGCCTCACAACTGTATAACATTATCAGTTCTATATAATATTAAAACATTCTTCTTCATGTTAATTCTTCTTGACTGCTGTTTTGGCTTGGCCGATTCTGCTAGCTATTTCTGATGTGCATCAGCCGTCTGATGAGATGATCGTTCCCCGATATTTAAACTTCTCGACCTGTTTCAAGATTGAGCCGTTTGCTGTGATTTTGCATGAGGGGATTACATGGGGTTTTTTTACTGATTACCACGACTTTAGTCGTCTTGCTATTTAGCTCCAACAAGTTTAACGAGCAAAACTCTGTCGGAAACAGTCCCGTATCCCTTAACTGCTTTTGATTTGTCCCTGTCAATTATAATGCATCTCCTCTTTCATGTATGTTTCCACCAGAATGTATTATTGTCTGCTGTCCTGATGTTATCATGCCTGTTCCCTTCCATCTCACTTACCCTAGTCCTAAAATACTAATGTTAAGCCTTTCCATTTGCATTTTGACATTCTCTAATTTTCCCTTTTCCAGCAATGTCCTCACATTCCATGTTGCGATTTTGGTGTTTATTTTATTTTATTTTGTTTTATTATTTTTTTAGATTGATGGCAGTAGCTTGTAAGTAAGTGTTAAATGAATGTATCTATCCAGCATCGATCTTCGTTATACAGATGACACTGTTATAATTGCAGAAAATGAAGAATACCTGTAAAATCTTCTGAATAGAAATGTGATTTCTTAGACAAATGTTAAGGTTTCCATGGACAGAAAGAAAAGAGACAGTCTTGAAGGAAGCAGACACGAAAAGAACATTAATGAAAAAGATTAGGAAAAGACCAGCAACATTTACAGGACATTTTATGAGGCAAGAGAAATCAGATTGTGCAAATTTGTCAGTGCATCAGTTTTGTTGTAGTTGTTGTTATTGTTGTTATTGTTGTTGTTGTTGTTGTTATTGCTGTTATTGTTATTATTATTGTTGTTGTTGTTATTGTTGTTGCTTACTGTCCATTCCCCAACAGTTCCCAGCAGGGACTGGTTGACAGGTTTACCAAGGCCGTTGGATCGTGTTATAGGGCCAAACCAACGTAAGTTTCTTTCCTTAACTAAAGTCAGCAGATCTTCTCATAGTGCAGTGTGCTGACAGTTTGTCACACTTGTTGACTGGTGATATGATCAGTGTGTCTGATGTTTACTGTCTGGTGATATGATCAGTGTGTCTGATGTTTACTGTCTTGTGATATGATCAGTGTGTGTGATGTTTACTGTCTTGTGTTATGATCAGTGTGTCTGATGTTTACTGTCTGGTGATATGATCAGTGTGTCTGATGTTTACTGTCTTGTGTTATGGTCAGTGTGTCTGATGTTTACTGTCTGGTGATATGATCAGTGTGTGTGATGTTTACTGTCTGGTGATATGATCAGTGTGTCTGATGTTTACTGTCTGTGATATGATCAGTGTATCTGATGCTTACTGTCTTGTGATATGATCAGTGTGTGTGATGTTTACTGTCTGGTGATATGATCAGTGTGTGTGATGTTTACTGTCTTGTGTTATGATCAGTGTGTTTGATGTTTACTGTCTTGTGATATGATCAGTGTGTGTGATGTTTACTGTCTTGTGATATGATCAGTGTGTGTGATGTTTACTGTCTTGTGATATGATCAGTGTGTCTGATGTTTACTGTCTTGTGATATGATCAGTGTGTGTGATGTTTACTGTCTTGTGATATGATCAGTGTGTCTGATGTTTACTGTCTTGTGATATGATCAGTGTGTCTGATGTTTACTGTCTTGTGATATGATCAGTGTGTCTGATGTTTACTGTCTTGTGATATGATCAGTGTGTCTGATGTTTACTGTCTTGTGATATGATCAGTGTATCTGATGCTTACTGTCTTGTGATATGATCAGTGTGTCTGATGTTTACTGTCTTGTGATATGATCAGTGTGTGTGATGTTTACTGTCTTGTGATATGATCAGTGTGTCTGATGTTTACTGTCTTGTGATATGATCAGTGTGTCTGATGTTTACTGTCTTGTGATATGATCAGTGTGTCTGATGTTTACTGTCTTGTGATATGATCAGTGTGTGTGATGTTTACTGTCTTGTGATATGATCAGTGTGTCTGATATTTACTGTCTTGTGATATGATCAGTGTGTCTGATGTTTACTGTCTTGTGATATGATCAGTGTGTCTGATGTTTACTGTCTTGTGATATGATCAGTGTGTCTGATTTTTACTGTCTTGTGATATGATCAGTGTGTCTGATATTTACTGTCTTGTGATATGATCAGTGTGTTGATGTACTGTCTTGTGATATATCTGTGTTTGTTGATATGATCTTGGATTGTCGTGTGTGTGATGTTTACTGTCTTGTGATATGATCAGTGTGTGTGATGTTTACTGTCTTGTGATATGATCAGTGTGTCTGATGCTTACTGTCTTGTGATAACACCTCTTTTCCATGATCTGGATCCGTCTTTCCAAATCTGCTGTGAGGGTCCATGTCTCACATGCATACAGTAAGATGAAATATACCAGTGCATGGAGATATTCTTGTCCTTTCTTACAGGTTTCAGCCTGGATTGTTGTGACGTCTTTGCTTCCTTGAGAGGATTTCAGGTTTGGATCCCTTACAGCTAATGATGGATCCCAGGTAAGTGAATTTTTGAATAGTTCCTCGTTCAGGTGCCTTGCCACATGGCGTTGGCGATTATGGACTTCCATCTGTCTCCATCTCTTGTTGCCTCAAGCATCTCTTCCACCCTCTTTGTCTTCAGACACTCTGCAAGTCCGTCTAGTATTTTCTCCCTGGGTCTACCCGGTGCTCTCCTTCCATTCAGCTTTCCCATTGTGACCAGGTGTACCAATTCCCCTTTCCTCATAAAATGGCGTATGAATGTTGCCTGCCTTTTCCTAATCTTCTTTATGAATGATCTACCTGTGTCTGCCTCCATCAAGATTGTCTCGTTTGTTTTCTTTGCTGTCCATGAAAATCTCAACATCCTTCTTAGAAACCACATCTCGGCTGCTTCAATCTTGTTCTGGCTTTACTTGTTGATTGTCCACGCCTCGCAACTGTACAACAGTATTGGTTCTATATAACATTCAAGAACTCTCTTCCTGATGTTACTTGATAGGCATTTGTTGGTAAGATTGCTTTCCATCTTCTTGAATACTATTTTGGCTTGGCCGATTCTGCTGGCTATTTCTGATGTGCATCTGCCGTCTGGTGAAATGATCGTTCCCAGGTATTTAAACGTATAACCTGTCTCAAGGTTGTGCCGTTTGCTGTTATTTTGGATGAGGGGATTTCATGTTTTTTTACTGATCACCATGACTTCAGTCTTCCTGCTGTTTAGTTCCAACCCCCTACCTTTGCTTTCTATTTCAAGTATATTCACAAGGTTTTGTATGTCCCTTTCACTTTCTGTAATTAGCACGGTGTCATCTGCGTATCGAATGTTATCATTTTTCCTCCAACCTTTAAACCAGGGTCTTCTTCTAGGTTTCTCATGATGTTTTCGTTGTAAAGTGAAAATAGATCCGGTGAAAAAAAAACCACAACCCTGTCTGACTCCTCTTTTGATGTTTTGGAAAGAGATTATATCGTTTTTTACTCTCATTGCAGCTGTTTGTTCCCAATACATATTTCTGATTATTCGTAGATCTTTTCCATCAATATTGAGTCTTTCGAGTTGGTTGATCAGTTCTTCATGTCTTACCCGATCGAAAGCCATGATATAGTCAACAAAGCATAAATATAGATCCTTGTTCACCTCGATTGACCTCTCTACGATAGTTCTTAGGATGTATATGGCATTAATAGTTCCTTTCCCTTCCATAAATCCACACTGTTCTTCTGCTATTTCTCTGTTGATTCTGTTCCTTGTCCTATCACGATTATTCTTAATACAATCTTGGTTACAGAACTCATCAAACTGATAGTGCGATGGCGTTCGCATTCTATAGCCCCTGTCTTCTTTGGAAGTGCAATGAAATTTGATTTTGACATATCTTTGGGGATTTTTCCAGTGTCATAAATTTCATTTAGGAGGACTGTTATTTTTTCTATACCGAATTCCTCCAGGGCTTCAATCATCTCTGTGGTAATGTTGTCTGGCTCTGGGGCTTTTCCTGGTTTGGTCTTTTTCAATACTGCTCTAACTTTATCTTTCATTATGGGTGGTCCTTCAAAGTTCTTTTTTTTACTGTGTTCTTTGTTTCTGTCATCTTCAAAAAAGGTTTTTAATGTACTCTCCACATCTGTCCAGTATTTTGTCTTTTTCCATGAGAATCGTACCATCTTTCGATTTTAAGCAACCAGTTGATGTGCATATATTTTTCCTGTAGACAATTTCTTCAATTCGACTGTACATACCCTGAGGATCCGTTTTGTGTTGGTCTTCTATTTCTTTGCATTTTGTTTTCAGCCAAGCTTCCTTACCTTCATTGCATATATTCCTGATTTCTTTGTTTATCTTCCTGTATATTTCCTCGTTTCTCTTTGCCTTCTTCCGTTCCTCAATCAAGTCTAACATTTCTTTTGTCATCCAGATCTTTTTTGCTTTTCTATCTACTACAAGGATTTCTTCACAATCTTCATTTATCGAATTTCTCAACTTTGTCCATTGTTCCTCACTGTCACCATCGTCTTCGAGAGCACTGAATTTGTTTCGAACATGAACATTAATTTTTTTGACGTATCACTTCATCTGTCTTTAAGAGCCCAAGATCTAGTTTGATGTTGCTTTTGGTCTGTTTCTTTTTCCGTAATTTCAACCTAAATCTTTCCACTACAGGATTGTGGTCACTGTTGCAGTCTGCGCCTGGTAGTGTTTTCGCTGTCAGTAAAGAATTTTAAATCTTTTATTAATCAGGATGTAGTCAATCTGATTTTTGTTATTATCTCCTGAACTCATCCAAGTCCTTTATCTTCTATTAGGCTGCTCAAACCAGGTGTTTCCTACTATGAACTCATTCATCTGTGCCCATTCTACAAGTTTCCCTCCCCTTTTATTTTGTGTACCAAGGCCATGAGGTCCAACTATATCCTCTACCCTTTCCTTTCCCACTTTAGCATTAAAATCTCCCATTATTATGGTAACTTCTTGTGATCTATGTTGGGCCTTGTCCATCTCTAATACTTCGTAGAAGTTGTCAATGTCTTCCTGAATACTTGTGAATGTTGGTGCATACACCTGAATGATGTTGATATCAAATGGTCTGCCTCCCAGTTTGACCAGCACGACTCAGTAGGACACAGCCCAGTATCCCTTAACTGCTTTTAATCTGTCCCTATTACAATGCCTAATCCTCTTTCATGTGAGTTTCCACCAGAGTATATCACTGTATACTCTCCTGATGTTATCATGCCTGCCCCCTTCCATCTCACTTCCCCTAGTCCTAAAATACTAATTTTAAGCCTTTCCATCTCCATTTTGTCAATGTCTAATTTGCCTTTTTGGAACAAAGTCCTTATATTCCATGTTGTTACTTTAGTATTTTTGAGTTTGAGTTTGGTCGCAGTATCTGGCTGACGGTCTGGTGTCATCTGTGACGCATGACGGTCACTACCGGACGAAGGTGCTCCATCGGAGCACCTATTCACGTCGTTATCTTCATTTTCCTATCCATAATGTTCTTGGGAGAATACTATGGTGGTTTCTCGTTGCCTTCCATTGTTTTGTTTTGTTTTGTTTGTTTGTTTGTTTGTTTGTTTTTTGTTTTTGTTTTTGCGGTCTCTCCGCTAGCCTTTGTCAATGCCCATAGATCAGGTCAGAGGTTATCTTCTGTCACCAGTAACCATGTAACCCAGTACTACCTGTCACTGGTAACCATGTAACCCAGTACTACCTGTCACTGGTAACCATGTAACCCAGTACTACCTTTCACTGGTAACCATGTAACCCAGTACTACCTTTCACTGGTAACCATGTAACCCTGTCACTGGTAACCATGTAACCCAGTACTACCTGTCACTGGTAACCATGTAACCCAGTACTACCTGTCACTGTAAACATGTAACCCAACACTACCTGTCACTGGTAACCATGTACCCAGTACACCTATCACTGGTAACCATGTAACCTAGTATACCTGTCATTGTAACCATGTACCCTGTCACTGGTAACCATGTAACCTAGTATACACTGTCACTCGTAACCAGTAACCCAGTACTACCTGTCACTGTAACATGTAACCAGTACTACCTTTCACTGTAACCATGTAACCCAGTACTACCTGTCACTGGTAACCATGTACCCAGTACTACCTGTCACTGGTAACCATGTAACCCTGTCACTGGTAACCATGTAACCTAGTACTACCTGTCACTCGTAACCATGTAACCCAGTACTACCTGTCACTGGTAACCATGTAACCCAGTACTACCTTTCACTGGTAACCATGTAACCCAGTACTACCTGTCACTGGTAACCATGTAACCCAGTACTACCTGTCACTGGTAACCATGTAACCCAGTACTACCTGTCACTGGTAACCATGTAACCCAGTACTAAAATACAATACAATACAATATTTTATATAGTGCAAAATCTTGATAAAATCAAATCTAAACGCTAAAACAGACACACACGCACGCACGCACTCACGCACACACGCACGCACGCACGCACGCACGCACACACACACACACACACACACACACACACACACACACGTACACGGCTATAAATGGGGAGAAAGAATAAATGCAATGGAAAATTATAGAGAGCATATTATATACAATTATATATTACAATGTGATTCCCCTCCGAGTGGAGACAGGCTGCAGAGGGGATTGAATGAGGTCAGGATTTTATGAGGAGGAGAAAAGGTGAGTTTTGAGAGCGGACTTGAAGGAGACAAAAGTAGGTTGCTGACGGACTGAGAGAGGAAATTTGTTCCAGGAAAGTGGACCAGAAACAGAGAAGGCTCGTGGATCATAGATATTGAGCTTAGTGCGTGGAAAGCGAAAAGTCAGAGGATCATAGGCAGAGCGGAGGGTACGTGAGGGAACATAGATCTCAAGTAGGCTTGACAGGTAATCGGGGGCTGCGTTATTGAGGCTTTTGTAGCACATTGTGTCTAGTTTGTACTGTATGCGCTTTGATACAGGGAGTCAGTGAAGTTGTGCCAGGAGAGGAGATATGTGGTCAGCTTTTTTCTTTTTTAGTACAAGGTGTGCAACATTGTTTTGAATGCGCTGCAGGATGTGAATGGTGGAGGCAGGAAGACCAGACAGGAGTGAATTGCAATAGTCAATGCGAGACATTATGAAGGAGAGAACGAGTTTTGTAGTTGTTTCCACAGAGAGATACTTCCTGATCAGGCTTATACGATGGAGGTGATAGTAGCAAGATCTGGCAGTTTGAGAAACAAAGTTGTTCATGGAGAGGGTAGAGTCAATGCAGACACCAAGGTTTTTAGCTGAATCAAAAATTGGGACTGATGTGTTACATAATGGGAAAGAAAGAGGAGGCAGCTGAGAAAGTTTCTGACGGGTGCCAATGAGGATAGCTTCTGTCTTGTCATCATTAAGCTGGAGTTTGTTGAACGTCATCCTTAATGTCCGAGTAATACTCATTGGTGCGAGTCAAGAGGCGCTGTATATTGTCTGGTGTGTAACTGTCTAGAAGTTGGGTGTCATCAGCATAGAAGTGGTGTTTTATAGAGTGGGAGTTGATGATGGTGGACAGGGTGGAGGTGTAAAGAGTGAAAAGAACAGGGCCAAGGACAGATCCTTGTGGAACACCACAGGTGAGGTATGCAGGTTGAGAGTAAGTGCCATTAATGAGAACAGTTTGTTTTCTGTTTGATAGATATGAAGTGAACCAGGAGAGAGCAATGTCAGAGATGCCAAAAGTATGATGAAGTCTAGAAAGGAGAATACCATGATCAATGGTATCGAAGGCAGCAGACACATCAAGGAGTGTGAGGAGAGAGACTTTGCCAGTATCAGTTGCAAGGAGGAGATTGTTGAGAATGTGTAGTAGGGCAGTTTCAGTGCTATGGCACTGGTGGTAGGCTGACTGGAAGGGATTGAGGAGATTGTTGGCAGACAGGTGAGAGTTCAGCTGGTTGAGGACAACTTTTTCGATGAGTTTTGACAAGAAAGAGAGATTAGAGATAGGCCGGTAATTTTTCAGTTCATTTGAGTCTAAATTGTATTTCTTGAGGACAGGGTAAACAATAGCAGACTTGAAAGAATCTGGGACAGTTCCAGTTTGAAGAGAAGTGTTGATGATGTCAGTGATGAATGGAAGGAGAGTAGGGAGACAGTCAGAGTAGAGAGAACCTGGAAAAGGATCCAGTTCCCAGGTTTTGAACGACATGAATCTGATTGTGTTGAGAATTTCCTCTTGTGAGACTGGGGTAAAAGTACTAAGAGGTGTGCCAGAGAAGGAAGGGTCAGGTGGGCATGGTTGACAGGATGTCCTGTCAAGCCTGTCACGAAGAGTTTGTATTTTGGTGGTGAAATACTTGGAGAATACAGATGGGAGTTCTTCATTTGTGTGTTTTGTTGGGAGAGGTAAATCTTTTCGTGTGCCAAGGAGATGATTCATGGTTGTAAAGAGTTCTCTTGAAGAAGAGGCATTCAGGATTTTGGTTTGGAAATAGCTTGTTTTTGCAGATGCAATGAGGGTGGATACTTTTGTTTTAGAGGCTTGGAAAAGTTGTCTATGTACAGTGAGTTTGGATTTGCACCAGCGGCGCTCTGCTCTGCGGCGGGCACGTTTTGCACAGGCAATCTCATGAGTGAGCCAGGGGGTAGGGGGCAGTCAGGTAAAAGACGGGTTGTGGCTGGGGCATGAGTGTCCAGAAGATGGTGGAGAGTAGTATAGAATTCATCGGCTAGGTTATGTGACTTTTCAGAAAGGAGGTGGGAGGCATCAGATGAAAATGTGGAGAGGTCAATAGATTTGAGATTCGTTGAGTCACTGTGCGCGTGGTACGGGAAGGAGGAGAAATGTCAAGAGAACAGAGAATTGCAGAGTGGTCAGATGGAAGGGCTGAAGTTAGATGGGTAGAAAGAACTAGGCAGTTGTCAGTAGCTGAATTGTGGTGATCACGAGAAATGATCCAGTCAAGAATGTGACCTTTTTGATGGGTTGGTTCAGAAATATGTTGTGTCATATTGTGATTGGACAGAGAGTTGATGATATGTCTTGTGTCATAACGGTGAGTGTTGTCGTAGTGGACATTGATGTCACCTAGAATGATGAGATTTCCAGGTAAGAGGCAGTAGTAATCAAGTAGTTGATCAAAGTCAGAGAGAAACATGGATGTGGTGAGCTTGTTGGCAGAGCTAGGTGGAGGTCGATAGACACAGGAGAAGGTGATGGGGTGAGGGGTGGATTGGAAGGATACTTCAACGTGCTCGAAAGAAGGATGGGAGAAAGGCAGAGACTGCGAGAAAGATAGGCGGGAATGGAGTGAGTCGTTGTGGAGGATGGCGATACCACCACCTCGGGATGAGCGATGGAAAGAAGCAAGCCTGTAACCACTCGGAGTGAGACTCGCATGTATAGGTTCATGACCAAGGGGGTTAAGCCATGTTTCTGTGATAAAAACAATGTCAACATGCTCATCTGCGATAAAGTCAGCAATGACATCGGCTTTGCCATCTGCACATGTTGACTGAGCGTTAAAAAGGCATAGTTTTAGTTTATCAGAGTCACATGGTGGTGGCCGAGACGGAGGCAAAGGCAGCACCGATGGGACAGAGGATGAAGGCGACACCAGCAGGGCAGAAGACGAAGGCAGCAACGACGGGACAGAAGACGAAGGCGGCACACGCAGGACAGAAGACGAAGGCGGCACCAGCGGGACAAAGACAAAGGCGGCACCAGTGGGACAGAAGACGAGGGCAGCGCTGGCGGGACAGAAGACGAAAGCGGCACCGGTGGGACAGAAGGTGAAGGTGGCACCAGCAGGACAGAAGGCAAAGGCGAAGACGGCAGAGGAGGAGACGAAGTTTGCAGTGGCAAGGTCGAGTGCAGGGGCAGTGGAGGAGACGAAGAAGCAGAAGACGAAAAGTGATGTCTGACTGGCACAGCAGGAGGCAGGTTGTGCCAAAGTCGGTGGAGACGTCCACCACGACAGGATCGCGCAGTGCGGGGCTTAGGACACAGCCCCAGTGTTCGTATGCGCTGGTAGACGTCTCCACCGAGGTAGCACTTGCTGTGTTTAAAAAGTGTCAGTCCAATTTGTTTTATAAAAGACGGGTCCATAATTGTGAGCCAGTCAGGAGAGGAAGATACTTGCAGGTTGGTGTGTGGGTTTGTCAGTTCACAACACTTAAAACCAGAGAACACAAAGGTTTGGGAAAGCTGTAGCGTTGGGCGAACACAGTAGGCTAAAATGTAAACACAGTTCACAGATAAAATGTCCGACTTGAGCGGCTGAATTAAAATGATGAAAAGTAGGTATAAAAACTTTAAAATCAGATTATCTGATAAAATATTCAAAATTTTAAAAAAAATATTTACATCACCGTGTGTCGGAATTCAAAAGCAACAAACTGATACAAAATTCAATGCATAAAATCAAATAGAACCACGATAAAATTACTGTAAAACACCACCCACACTTTTGCTGCCTGCTGGCACGACATCTACTCACATGCACCAACCAACAGACATCTCGTATTTCAGTCAGTACTACCTGTCACTGGTAACCATGTAACCCAGCATTACCTGTCACAGGTAACCATGTAACCCAGTACTACCTTTCACAGGTAACCATGTAACCCAGTACTACCTGTTACTGGTAACCATGTAACCCAGCACTACCTGTCACTGGTAACCATGCAACCCAGCACTATATGTCACTGGTAACCATGTAACCCAGTACTACCTGTCACTGGTAACCATGTAACCCAGTACTACCTGTCACAGGTAACCATGTAACCCAGTACTACCTTTCACAGGTAACCATGTAACCCAGTACTACCTGCTACATGTGAGGAATGAACACAACAACACCTGACCAGGAGAAGGATGGGCTCCACCAGAATTGTTTTGTCCAAGACACTTGTGTGAAGTCAGATGAAAACAAAATGATGACATACAGATGGAGAGGGGCATGTTGTGTTCTATGGTGGAAGAAACAGAAACACGCACATGGAGCAGGCATTTTAGTATCCATCAAGAAAGCTGTGCCGAAATACTGCTTCATTTCCTGCAGAATGATGAACATCCACATGCAAGGGAAACAACTTCACATCACAGTAGTGCAAATATGTGCTCTCATGTTGAACTATGGTGAGGGACAAGAACTGTAAAACCCATACATTGGAGCGAATACACACCCACACACATACACACCAAGGTAAAAGTACATGCACACAGAGCCATGCCCAGATAAAAGTACATGAAGTGACATGATACTGAATTCAGTTGAGGAAATCTTTATGGTTTGTCAATGACAATGACCCTCATGTATAATTTATGTTTATACTGCTTGGATGATTTTATGCATGCAATCATCTTCTTTTAATTTGCCCCTGAGTCCATTTATGTTTTACCTCGATGATGATTTACTGAAATAGACCATATTATCACCATTTTCCCATCCCAGTGAGGTATTGGCTTTGCAGCTGCACATATGCCTTTTTTATTTTTACTTTTATTTTTATTTCAATTTCAATCTGTTTGAATTCTCCTTTCAGGAGACAGGCCCAGCCACGTCTAACTAAGTTTTTTTTTTCCTCCGGGGACTCCAATTTTCCTTTCAGCCCATTGGATGTTGGTGTAGTATGTGCTTCTTCCAATTCCCAAGTCAGACCGGATTCGTTGCACTGGGCACGATCCATTTACATCAGCCATACCTCTTGATTACACATTTTCCCATTCTGTCGAACATATGCTTATATTTTCTCTTATGCATTATTTAATACTGGTATCCTTTACATTCCAAACACTACTCTTCGCTAGTGCGTCATAGTTCTCATTTCCGCTCTGACATCATATTTATTCAAAAACACATTATGATGTCATTTTAGTCAGTTTATTCCTTTTCTCACACTGGACCAAGCAGCAGGGAAGTTTCAGTCTTTTTCTCCTAATTTTTGTATCAGGTGTTTGTTTGTTTGTAATATTACACTTGACAAAGGCCAGTTAACCGAAAATTTGCGTCTGTCTTGTCTTGGTGTATCAATATACGCGTTCTTATTCTTCTTTCGTGTTTTTTCTGGTTCCTATATTCTGGATCTGTTACAGTTTTTTTTTACTGTCTTTGTCATTAATATGTAACTGTTGTGGTTTGAAATCTTTACTTTACATATCTGTTGGAACCGTTCTTTTGACTTCTTTGCTGCATTAAAATCATTAATCTTGCTGCATTCCTGGTCTAGTCACTCTTTCCTTTCCTGTCTAATTTAGTCCGTGTTACTCTTTTAAGTATTTTATATCTCTCAAGGTCTACATGTTTGGCCTGTTTTTTTCTGTTCCATCAGCTCAATGTTGTTGTTGCTGTTGGCCTACAATTTAGATAAGTTTCACAGACAATGACCCAACATTTTCATTACCTTCTTCATGAAGACAGTAAACTCCAAATTTATTTCTTCAAGTAACTTAACACTGTCATGTTTTGGTAAGCCTACTCATAATAATTCAATACAAAATCTTGCCTTCCGTGTTCTATTGCTCCCTTTTATTTCCTTGCTTTTCATTTCCGATTATTCGACGTACACACATAGAGAATATGGCCCAAATTACATATTGAAATCGTCAGGCAACAAAACATGGAAGAAGAGGTAGTAGTCATTGATTTTCTCCAGTTCTAAAGACAGGCCAAGCTCCCTCTCTGTTGAATGTTGAGACTGTCAGGAGTAATGTGTATACCAACCCAGACTATGTCCATTAAACTTATACACTGCTGAATTATGTTCGTCTGTTCTTGCCACAGGTTTCACTCTCTACTGGCAGAAACTCTCTGGCATTATTTATAAAAGCATGGATTCTACACACACGCGCGCTCACGTGTACACACACATGCACACACACACACACACTCATATACATATAATGTATATATAACACACACACATATATATATATATATATATGTGTGTGTGTGTAGTGTATGTATATATATATACGTGTGTGTATGTGTGTGTGTGTGTGTGTGGGTGTGTGGTGTGTTGTGTGGTTGTGTGTGTGTGTGTGGGTGGGTGGGTGTGTATTTCTCTCTCACAAAGGAATACAATTATTTTCTGAGAAAGCATATGCTATACCCACTATCCCCTCCCTTCCTCTCTGTTCTGAAAAGGAAAGGTTTCTTCAAGCTGAAATCATGCATAAACCAAGAGAAAATGTTTAATTAGTAAAATGAACATCCATGATTTATGTCATGGCGTGTTGGTTACAATGACGAACAGACTGACAAAAATAGTGTTATAGTGAACAGGGAATTACACATAATTATGATTTATGTTGAGGTGCAGTTATAGCACGAGCAGCAACAAGAATAGTGTCTTCACTGACAAGTCGCTTGATTTATTGTCCGGCAGTCAACAATATGACGCTGTGTGGTTGTGTTCCTTTCATACTGATTGTAAACATTCACACAGGTACCTTGATCCCAGACACTAGCCTCACATGCTGTGCGCTCCTCTGTTGATTTTATTTTCCTTTAAGTTCATGCTAACAGTTCGTTTTCACTTCTGTTGTGTGTGCGGAGCCTTTGGTGGTTTTTCTGTGCCATTACTGATCAGAATGACTGTACCGTCATGTTTCATCTTCAGAAATTAGTGGCTCTCGTTCTGAAGTGTTTACTAAACAACAGTTCTTTGTTTAACGCGCTAGTGATCGTCAACATAATTTCAGCAATTAAGCGAGCTGCATGCTTCACATCATGATACAGTGCGCTATACACACACAGTCTCCAACACACTCTCCCACGAACTGACACAAGTAAAACCGCAGGTTGAATTATACTAGTGTCGGTAAAATGTCCAACAATTTGATGCTATAATGTTATCTTTGCACGTTGTTATTTCCACAGCTAAAGGTTGTATGTGCCGCACGTAAATTATGCAGACATCTTTTGATTTTAGAACTAATTGACAACACACTGGTTTTGAGTTTCATCTCTGTAATATTGTTGTCTCTTCATGTTTTTTGTTTTGTTTTTCTTTTTTTTCTCTTTGTGTCTTGTTTGAAACGTGCTTTAAATTCTTAGAAAATGCTTTGCTTCATCTTTTATGTTCAAAACATGTAAATAAGAGATGAAAAATAACAGACGTAATGACAGGTAAGGAAACAGACTTGGTATAACAGACGTAATGACAGGTAAGGAAACAGACTTGGTATAACAGACATAATAGACAGGTAAAGGAAACAGACTTGGTATAACAGACGTAATGACAGGTAAGGAAACAGACTTGGTATAACAGACATAATGACAGGTAAGGAAACAGACTTGGTATAACAGACGTAATGACAGGTAAGGAAACAGACTTGGTATAACAGACATAATGACAGGTAAGGAAACAGACTTGGTATAACAGACATAATGACAGGTAAGGAAACAGACTTGGTATAACAGACGTAATGACAGGTAAGGAAACAGACTTGGTATAACAGACGTAATGACAGGTACAGAAACAGACTTGGTATAACAGACTAATGACAGGTAAGGAAACAGACTTGGTATAACAGACGTAATGACAGGTAAGGAAACAGACTTGGTATAACAGACTAATGACAGGTAAGGAAACAGACTTGGGCTGTCAAAAATGCCTGATCCTATCATTTCAGGGTGTCTTGCGTGGTTTTCCCAGCGTTTTGTTTCGTAAAGACAATAAACTGAATCACACTGACTGCCAGCGTTCAAGTTAACATGAACACACACACACACACACACACACACACACACACACACACACACACACACACACACACACACACACACACACACACACACACACACACACACGTAAAGAGAAAAAGAGAGAGAAAGACAGACAGAAAGATAGACAGAGACAGAAAGAGAGAGAGAGAAAGAGACAGACAGACAGACAGACAGGCAGACAGGCAGACAGGCAGACGGACAGACGGACAGACAAACAGACAGAGATAATTCTATAGTCTATGTTTTTGTGATTCGCAAAAAAGTGTTTACCTCTCTTTCTCTGTCTCTGTCTCTCTCTCTGTCTCTGCCTCCGTCTTTCTGTCTGCCTGTCTGCCTGTCTCTGTCTTTCTCTCTGTCTCTGTCTGTCTGCCTATCTGCCTACCTGTCTGTCTCTCTGTCTATCTGTGTGTGTGTGTGTGTGTATGTGTGTGTGTGTGTGTGTGTTTGCATGTGAGTGTGCGTATGTGTGCGTGTGTGTGTGTGTGTGCGCGCGCGCGCGTATGTATATGCGTGCTTGTGTGTGTGTGTGTGTGTATGTGTGTGTGTGTGTATATATGTGTGTGTGTGTCTGTGTGTGCGTATGTGTGCGTGTGTGTGTGAGTGTGTGTATGTGTGTGCGTGCGTTCGTGCGTGTGTGTGTGTGTGTGTGTGTGTGTGCGTGCGTGTGTGTGTGTGTATGTGTGTGTGTGTGTGTGTGTGTGCGTGTAAGTGTGTGTGTATGTATGTGTGTGTGTGCGTGTAAGTGTGTGTATATGTGTGTTTGTGTGTATGTGTGTCAGTCTGTCTGTAGTTCACCATAAATTGCTGGTCTTTTTTTATAACATTGTTTTCAGGGAAGAAACACTGACATTGCCATGTAAGTATGAACACCATTGATCATATCTTGAATAACATAACATGTTTGAATTCAATCATATTTCCCCCATAACCTTTATGCTGAATATTATTTTTAAAGTAATAACGTCCAGTGGCCATAAACTTACAACTAAACAGATTGCATTTACCATTGCTGCATCATGTCATTTGTGTATGGTGTTCTTGTGCATAATTAAATGTCAAAATGCTTTCACCACCATATCCTCCTGTCCCTGTCAAACTGACCACACTGTGCCTCACAGCCTGATCTTGCCTCACCCTCCTCCCAACCCACCACTCATAAAAGCCCCACCATCCGTAGCCCCATTCTTTGACACATACTGTACATTCTGTCTTTAATATACATCCCTCAACCTGACTCTTTCATCCTCTTCACCTTGAAGTTTTTGTTTTTCTCTTCAGCTCTCTGTATTTCCGCTCCATTAGGTTCCACGTTCTCAGGAAAAGCCCCAACTCTTGCTGATCAGTTTATAGGAGATTGCACTGTGTCACCCTTGAGGCAATTATGATGTGTGTTGGACTGATGACAATTCGTGTTCTGTGTTTTAAGGTAGGTTTTCAGTTCTTTATGATTCGTAGTTTAAGGTACAGATTCATCATCATCATGAGGTACAGATTATAGTGGATTATCTACTAGCAATGGATTATCTGAAGCCACAATAACAAGAAATCGTGGGGAGAGGTGGACAGCAGTTCTTCAGAAGAGAATTCCTGTCAATCAAATGTTCTGGCCCTAAACTCCTTACACTTTATGGAGATCAGGCCACACCCAGTTCATTAATCTAAATGACTCTCTCCAGTCCATTTGTTTAAATAGAATTTTGTACGCACTTGTGTTTGAACTCACACGTCCAAGGTGGTCAGGCATGTCAAGGCCAAGTCACCCATGTGACCGATGTCTCAACAACGTGGCTTTCAGACAAAGTCAACATATTGGGGAATTTTGGGGTGTGTGAAGTTCACTTTTGTTCCTCCTCAACCAGACCCAGCTGTAACTACTTTAAGCTGCCTACACCATTACCTTTAGAGCTCTGGTTCTATCCTTTCCAGGTTGCCTTACCACCATTACCGTTAGAGCTCTGGTTCTGTCCTTTCAGCTGCCTAACACCATTACCTTTAGAGCTCTGGTTCTGTCCTTTCTGCTGCTCTACACCATTACCTTTAGAGCTCTGGTTCTGTCCTTTTCGTGCTGCCTACACCATTACCGTTAGAGCTCTGGTTTCTCTCACCTTTTCTAGCGTGCCTACACCATTACCTTTAGAGCTCTGGTTCTGTCCTTTCAGCTGCCTACTACCATTACCTTTAGAGCCATGGTTCTCCTCTTTGTCAGAAATCGGGAGCTGTTTCATGACTTCATAGGCTGATATGTCTACCACCCCCCTTGTTCCAACCTTTATGACCAGACCATTTCGTTTGTTGTTTTTTTTTGCTTCTCTTCTCCTTGGTGGTTTTGTTTCGCTAAGGTACTATGCTTCGCTTTCATGACTTTCCAGGGGTTCTGTAACCTTTGATTCTCAAATTCTTAAGCTGATTTTATTTTTTTCTTCAGAGTCCTTTTTTCCTACTGGATATCCTCTATCTCATTCTAACATCTGGACTTTTGAGGAGGTGTTTCCACTTTCCGCTGTTTTACTCCATAGCTGTCTCCACATGTTGCACATACACTGTATGTGAGTTTGGCTAATTTGTGTTCCACGAGTGTTCTTCTTTTCAGCGCATTTAATACGTAAACTATTTCTTGTCCAGCCTCACCCATGTCTCAGTTATAGCGCGAACAGCAAGAAGAATATTTCGTTCACTGACAACTGCTTGATGTATTGTCAGGCAGCCGGTAACGTGACGCTCTGCAGTCGTGTCTTCGTCTTATTGATTGCACACACTCTCACAAGTATTCTGCATTCAGGTGACTAACCTCACTCGCCAAGAGCTTTGCAATTAATTTGTTTTTCGTTTAGTTCATGTTTACATTTTTGGTTTTAATTTTGACGTGGGTATGGCCTGTTCCATTAGAAATTTAAATTTCTGTGTGTGGAGGTTTTCTGTCCCAGTACTGGTCAGAATGACTGTACTGTGGTGTTTCTTCCTAAAAAAACGATTGGTGGCTTCTAATTTTAACTATTTATCAAAAACAGTTCCCTTCGTTCAACACGTTGGTGATCGTCATCATACACCCTGCAGTTAATCAAACTGCACACCATGATGTAGTGCGCCACACACACACACAAACACACACACATACACACACACACACAAACAAACACACACACACACATCACACCCCACACATATACACACACATACACACACACACACATACACAAACACACACACACACACACATCACACACACATACACACATACACACATACACACATACACACATACACACACACACACAATATAACACATACACACACACACAAACACACACACATACACACACACACACACATCACACACACACACATACACACACACACACATACACACACATCACACACACATCACACATACACACACATCACACATACACACACACATACACACACATCATACATACACACACACACACACATCACACATACACACAACATCACACATACACACACACATACACACACATCACACATACACACACACATACACACACATCACACATACACACACACAACACATCACACATACACACACACACATCACACATACACACACACACATCACACATACACACACACACATCACACATACACACACATCACACACACACACACATACACACACACACACACATACACACACACACACATACACACACACACACATACACACACACACATACACACACATCACACATACACACACACATACACACACACACACACACAAACACACACATCACACACACACACACACATACACACACACACATACACACACACAAACACAAACACACACACACATACACTCATAGAGGTAAAAACGTAGGCCATATCAATCTAGTATTGTTAGAATTCCCAACAATTTGCCATGAATGCTATCGTTGTATGTTGTTGTCCCTGCCGTTAAACGTTGTGTCGCACATAAAATACGACACAATTTTTCGACTTTAGACACAACTTGACAACATTTCTACATCATCTCTACAACCGTCTTTCAGAAGTTAATAATGACTGCTGTGACTTCTTGTGTGTCAGCTGTATAACACCATTACAGAAGTTAATAATGACTGCTGTCTCTTCTTGTGTGTCAGCCCTATAAAACACCATTACAGAAGTTAATAATGACTGCTGTGACTTCTTGTGTGTCAGCTGTATAACACCATTACAGAAGTTAATAATGACTGCTGTCTCTTATTGTGTGTCAACTGTATAACACCATTACAGAAGTTAATAATGATTGCTGTCTCTTCTTGTGTGTCAGCTGTATAACACCATTACAGAAGTTAATAATGACTGTTGTCTCTTCTTGTGTGTCAGCTGTATAACACCATTACAGAAGTTAATAATGACTGTTGTCTCTTCTTGTGTGTCAGCTGTATAACACCATTACAGAAGTTAATAATGATTGTTGTCTCTTCTTGTGTGTCAGCTGTATAACACCATTACAGAAGTTAATAATGACTGTTGTCTCTTCTTGTGTGTCAGCTGTATAACACCATTACAGAAGTTAATAATGACTGTTGTCTCTTCTTGTGTGTCAGCTGTATAACACCATTACAGAAGTTAATAATGACTGTTGTCTCTTCTTGTGTGTCAGCTGTATAACACCATTACAGAAGTTAATAATGACTGTTGTCTCTTCTTGTGTGTCAGCTGTATAA
>JAPXFY010000031.1:1367907-1372907 GCA_030674185.1 Monoplex corrugatus | reverse complement strand
CATTGTCATCATCATCATCATAATGCTTCCAGTAGTATCATCATCATCATCATCATCATCATCACCATCATCATCATACCACTACCAGACCTTTCGTTTTTCTTTCTTTGTTTTCCCAGTGGGGAAAAACTCAATCTGGCTTCTTCCACCGTTTGTTCTCATACATTTGAGGATCTGTTCATAAAATCTGACTTAAAAGAGTTAACCAAAAATTAAAACTGAATGAATTTTTTTCAAAAATATACTTGAAATTTGAGATCACGAATGATACTATACAGGTTCTGAATACATTATTAAATCGAGAGCGTATAAGACTGATAAAACATGATGTGGATCCTGTTATGAAGGTGATTTTCAATGATAGTACTGACTGAAAAATAAAAGAAACAAGCACACACAGAAACAAACACAAAAAAATGAGAGAGAGGAGACAGACAAAGAGAGAGAAACAGATAGAGAGAGACACAGAGAGAGACAGAGAGAGAGAGACAGACAGAGAGAGAGAGAGAGAGAGAAAAAAGAATTGTACAAGGGAAACAAATCACATAAGAAGTTGGGTCATGCTTATTTCCCTTCGAACATATTCTACTTGTAGGCAGTTGCATCAGAAAAGTCTTATGATAATCAAAGAGATATAAACTCTAAAACGTCTCCAGTCGACAGAAGCAGAGTGGCGCAGTGGAAGCGTGCTGGGCCCATAACCCAGAGGTCCGTGGATCGAAACCACGCTCTGCTAAAAAAATTTTCTTGTATATTTTTCGAGTGGGAAAAAAATCAAACTGGCGTCATCTACCATTTGTTGTCTTACATTTTAAGAAAAGTTATAAATTTGACTTGCCAGCGTTGACCAAAGTAAAACTGAAAAAAATCATTATAAAAATAATTTGAAATCAGGAATTATATCATATATGTGGTGAAAATACTTTATGATTAAAACCAGAGCGCATAAGACTTAAGTTTGTATATTTATGATAAAACATAATTTCGATTTTTAGGACGGTGACTTTGAATAATGATAATAATAATAATATGAATGAAATGATAACAACAACAACAAAACCTTCAAGGTCGGATGGGGTCACCAGTGATACAAATGTGTGAATTATATAAAATGAAACAAAATGCAATATTGCGTGTGTGTGCATGCGTGCGAGCGAGCGAGTGTGCGCGCGTGTGTGTTTTTGCGATGTGACCACAGTCCTGTAGTGGGAAGATTTAGGCTTTAAGTTAAGGAAAAGGAAACAGACCAAAAGCAACATCAAACTAAACCTTGGACTCTTAAAGACAGATGAAGTGATACGTAAAAAATTTAATGTACATGTTCAAAACAAATTCAGTGCTCTGGAAGTTGTTGCTGACAGTGAGGAACAATGGACAAAGTTGAGAAATTCGATTAAATGAAAATTGTGAAGAAATCCCTGAAGTAGATATAAAGCAAAAAAGAACTGGACGACTAATGAAATTTTAGGCTTGATGGAGGAACAGAGGAAGGCAAAGAGAAGCGAGGAGATATCCAGGAAGATAAACAAAGAAATCAGGAATAGGTGCAACGAAGCTGAGGAAGCTTGGCTGAAAACAAAGTGCAAAGAAATAGAAGACCGACACAAAACGGATCCTCAGGGTATGTGCAGACGAATTGAAGAAATTGTCCACAGGAAAAATACATGCACATCAACTGGTTGCTTTAAATCGAAAGATGGCAGCTTATCATTGAAAAAGACAAAATACTGGATAGATGGGGAGAGTACATTAAAGACCTTTTTTGAAGATGACAGAAACGAAGAACACATTATAAAAAAGAACTTTGAAGGACCACCCATAATGAAAGATGAAGTTAGAGCAGCATTGAAAAAGATGACACCAGGAAAAGCCCCAGGACCAGACAACATTACTACAGAGATGATTGAAGCCCTGGAGGAATTTGATATTGAAAAAATAACAGTCCTCCGAAATGAAATTTACGACTCTGGAAAAATCCCCAAAGATATGTCAAAATCAATTTTCATAGCACTTCCAAAGAAGACAGGGGCTATAGAATGAGAACTCCATCGCCCAATCAGTTTGATGAATCATGTAACAAAAATCCTATTAAAATAATCATGTTGAGGACAAGGAATAGAATCAAAAGAGAAATAGCAGATGAACAGTGTGGATTTGTGGAAAGGAAAAGAAATATTAATGCCATATACACCTTTAGAACTATCATAGAGAGGTCAGTCGAGATGAATAAGGATTTATATTTATGCTTTGGTGACTATACCAAGGCTTTCGATTGGGTAAGACATGAAGAATTGATCAACCAACTAGAAAGACTCAATATTGGTGGAAAAAATCTACGAATAATCAGAAATATGTATTGGGAACAAACAGCTGCAATGAGAATAGAAAACGATATAAGCTCTTTCCAAAACATCAAAAGAGGTGTCAGACAGGGTTGTGTTTTGTCACCAGATCTGTTTTCATTTGACAGCGAAAACATCATGTGAAACCTAGAGGAAGACCCTGGATTAAAGGTTGGAGGAAAAATGATAAACAACATTCGATACGCAATTGCAGAAAATCAAAGGGACCTATAAAACCTTGTGAATATACTACAAATAGAAAGCAAAGGTAAGGGGTTGGAACTAAACAGCAGGAAGACTGAAGTCATGGTGATCAGTAAAAAACATGAAATCCCCTCATGCAAAATACAGCAAAAGGCACAATCTTGGGACAGGTTGTAAGTTTATCGATCATTTCACCAGACGGCAGATGCACATCAGAAATAGCCAGCAGAATCGGCCAAGCCAAAACAGCATTCAAGAAGATGAAGGGCAATCTTCCCAACAAATGCCTATCAACTTAACATCCGGAAGAGAGTTCTTGAATGTTATGTAGAACCAATACTGTTATACGGTTGTGAGGTGTGGACGGTCAACAAGCAAAGCCAGAAAAGATTGAGGCAGCCAAGATGTGGTTCTAAGAAGAATGTTGCGAGTTCCATGGACAGCAAAGAAAACAAACGAGACAGTCTTGATGGAGGCAGACACAAGTAGATCATTCATAAGGAAGATTAGGAAAAGACAGGCAACATTTATAGGCCATTTTATGAGGAAAGGGAAATTGGAGCACCTGGTCACAACGGGAAAGCTGGAGGGAAAGAGAACACCATTAAGACCCAGGGAGAAAATATTGGACGGACTTGCAGAGTGGCTGAGGACAGAGAGGGTGGAAGATGTGCTTGCGCTGACAAGGGATAGATACATATGGAGGGCCATGATCGCCAATGCCATGCGGCAGGGCACATGATGATGACGATGATATTATTATTATTATTATTATTATTATTATTATTATTATTATTATTATTATTATTATTATTATTATTATTATTATTATGTTATTATTATTATTATTATTATCATGTTATTATTATTATTGTTATTATTATTATTACTATTATTATTATTATATTGTTGTTGTCGTTGTCGTCGTTCGTTGTTGTTGTTGTTGTTGTTGTTGTCGTTGTTTTTTCATCATCATCATCATCATCATCATCATCATCATCATCATCATCATCTCATCATTATCATCATCATCATCATCACACTACCACAACTGTTGTTTTTCTTTCTGTTTTCCCAGTGGGGGAAACACGCAAACTGGCTTCTTCAACAATTTGTTGTCTTGTATCTGAGATTGCATAGGTAATGGGTCTGAATACAGAGAGAGAGAGAGAGACAGAGACAGAGACAGAGAGAGACAGAGACAGAGAGAGAGAGAGAGAGACAGAGACAGAGAGAAAACAGAGAGAGAGAGACAGAGACAGAGAGAGAAGGAGACAGACAGACAGACAGACAGATTTCACGTTTAGAGTTCAAATTCACCCTGCAACAGAACGGTTTGCTACAATCGCTGGCTATCAGTCTTAATGCTTTATCAGTCATTGTGGTGTGTTGGTTCACTGTCAGTCTTAATGCTTTATCAGTCATTGTGGTGTGTCGGTTCTGTGTCAGTCTTAATGCTTTATCAGTCATGTGTGTGTTGTGTCGGTTCTGTGTCAGTCTTAATGCTTTATCAGTCATTGTGGTGTGTTGTGTTCACTGTCAGTCTTAATGCTTTATCAGTCATAGTGGTGTGTGTTCCTGTCAGTCTTAATGCTTTATCAGTCATTGTGGTGTGTGTTCTGTGTCAGTCTTAATGCTTTATCAGTCATTGTGGTGTGTTGGTTCATGTCAGTCTTAATGCTTTATCAGTCATTGTGGTGTGTTGGTTCGTGTCAGTCTTAATGCTTTATCAGTCATTGTGGTGTGTTGGTTCTTGTCAGTCTTAATGCTTTATCAGTCATTGTGGTGTTGGTCAGTTCACTGTCAGTCTTAATGCTTTATCAGTCATTGTGGTGTGTCAGTCCTGTCAGTCTTAATGCTTTATCAGTCATTGTGGTGTGTTCAGTTCATGTCAGTCTTAATGCTTTATCACTCATTGTGGTGTGTGGTTCTGTGTCAGTCTTAATGCTTTATCAGTCATTGTGGTGTGTGTGATTCACTGTCAGTCTTAATGCTTTATCATCATTGTGGTGTGTATTCACTGTCAGTCTTAATGCTTTATCAACATTGTGGTGTGTTGGTTCTGTGTCAGTCTTAATGCTTTATCAGTCATTGTGGTGTGTGTTCTGTGTCAGTCTTAATGCTTTATCAGTCATTGTGGTGTGTTGGTTCTGTCAGTCTTAATGCTTTATCAGTCATTGTGGTGTGTTGGTTCACTGTCAGTCTTAATGCTTTATCAGTCATTGTGGTGTGTTGGTTCACTGTCAGTCTTAATGCTTTATCAGTCATTGTGGTGTGTTGTGTCGTTCTGTCAGTCTTAATGCTTTATCAGTCATTGTGGTGTGTTGTGTTCACTGTCAGTCTTAATGCTTTATCAGTCATAGTGGTGTTGTGTTGGTTCTGTGTCAGTCTTAATGCTTTATCAGTCATTGTGGTGTGTCAGTTCACTGTCAGTCTTAATGCTTTATCAGTCAT
>JAPXFY010000031.1:1347907-1362907 GCA_030674185.1 Monoplex corrugatus | reverse complement strand
GGTGATGCTGATAACAACAATAATAATGATGATGATGATGATAATGATACTAATACTGTATCTCAAAGTCCCATACACTCGCGTGCACTCACTCGCGCACACACACACACACACACACACACACACACAATAGAAGATTCTATTGTTGATTTCTCTGAACAGTCACGCTATCTTGGATTCTTTCTTGATTCTCATCTAACTATGAAACATCAGATCATGAAAACGTGTCAGGCCGCATACATCCAACTCCGACAAATCAGTTCCATACGTCATTACCTCACATACGAAGCAACAAAAACACTTGTAACTGCTTGTATTCTGTCCAGATTAGATTATTGCAACTCCTTACTTCTCGGCTGTCCCAAGACTCTTCTCAAACCCCTTCAACAGGTTCAAAACTCTGCAGCCAAATTAATTTTCAAAGCTCGCAAATCATACCATTGCACACCTCTCTTTAAACAACTCCACTGGCTTCCGATCGAACAAAGAATTAAGTACAAATCTGCTTGTATTTCTTTTCATGTCATCTCGGGCACTGCTCCAGCGTATATATCTGATCTATTTCAAGTCTATGTTCCTTCTCGTTCTTTACGTTCCGCTTCTGACGACAGAATATTCCGTGTCCCCGGATTCAATAGAAAGCAACATGGTGGTCGTTCCTTCTCATACTCTGCTGCTGTTGAGTGGAATTCCCTGCCTCACTCTCTCCGCCACAGCCCCTCTCTCTCTTCCTTTAAATCCAACCTGAAAACTCACTTATTCCGCCAGTACTTTTGAAACCTGAATTTTCTTGTTCTATTGTATGCGTGCGTGGGTGTGTGTGCGTGTGGGTGCGCGCGTGGGTGTTTGTGTGTGGGTGCGTTTGTGTGTGCGTGTGTGTGTCTGCATTCGTTGCTGCACACGCGTGCATGCCTGCATGTATGTGTTTATGTGTATTTCTTGTATTATGTATTTTGTTGAAAATGTGTTCTCCCCTCCCATTTCACCACTTTACTCCTCCTTTTCAAATTTGTGAAGCGCTTTGAGTCCATAGAAAGCGCTATAAAAATCTCCATACTTACTTACTTACTTACAACACACACACACACACGCACGCACGCATGCACGCACGCACGCACGCTCGCACGCACACACACAGAAGATTGCATTATATTTCATTGTATACATTTCACACATTAATAACACCAGTCCCCGTCACACTCGTGAAAGTTTTCTGATTGTTGTCATTATTCATTCATTTCTATTATTCAAAATCACCGTCGTAAAAAAATCAAAATTATGTTTTATCATAAACATACAAATATAAGTCTTATGCATTCTGGTTTTAATCATATAAAGTATTTTCACCACATATGTGATATAATTCCTGATTTCAAATCAGTTTGTATTTTCTTTTTCAGTTTAACTTTGGTCAACTGTCGCAAGTCAAATTTGTAACTTTTCTCAGAAGCAAGAAACAAATGGTAGATGACGCCAGTTTGATTTTTTTCCCACTCGAAAAACGTACTAGAAAAAAGAAAGTTAGCAGAGCGTGGTTTCGATCCACGGACCTCTGGGTTATGGGCCCAGCACGCTTCCACTGCGCCACTCTGCTTCTGTCGATTGGGGGACGTTTTAGAGTTTATATCTCTTTGATTGTCATAAGACTTTTCTGATGCAACTGTCTACAAGTAGAATATGTTCGAAGGGAAATAAGCATGACCCATCTTCTTATGTGATTTGTTTCCCTTGCACAATCTCTCTCTCTCTCTCTCTCTCTCTCTCTCTCTCTCTCTCTCTCTCTCTCTCTCTCTCTTGTGTTTGTTTCTGTGTGTGCTTGTTTCTTTTATTTTTCAGTCAGTACTATCTTTGAAAATCACCTTCGTAACAGGATCCACATCATGTTTTGTCAGTCTTACACGCTCTCGTTTTAATCATGTATTCAGAACCTGTATAGTATCATTCGTGATCTTAAATTTCAAGCACATTTCTGAAAAATTCATTCAGTTTTTTAATTTGGTTAACTCTTTCAAGTCAGATTTTATGAATAGATCCTAAGATGTAAGAGAACAAATGGTCGAAGAAGCCAGTTTGAGTTTTTCCCTACTGGGAAAACAAAGAAAAAAAACGAAAGGTCTGGTAGTGGTATGATGATGATGATGGTGATGATGATGATGATACTGGTAGCATTATGATGATGATGATGATGATGATGATGATGATGATGATGATGATGATGATGATGATGATGATGATGATGATACTGGTAGCATTATGATGATGATGATGATGATACTGGTAGCATTATGATGATGATTATGATGACAATAATAATAATAATATGATGATGATGATGATGATTATGATCATATAATAATGATAATGATGATGATGATAATAATAATAATAATAACAACAATAAAATAATAATAATAACGATGATAATAATAATAATGATGATAATAGTAATAATAATAATAATAATAATAATAATAATAATAATATAATAATAATAATAATAATGACAATAATAATGATGATGATGATGATGATGATGATGATGATGATGATGATGATGATGATGATGATGATGATGATGATGATAAGAATAATAACAATAATAATAATAATAATAATTATGATGATGATGATAATGATGATGATGTATCGCAAAAACACGCACACTTGCGCGCGCTCACTCGCACACACACACACACGCACGCATGCACGCACACACACACAGAAGATTGCATGTTATTTCATTGTATACATTTCACACATTAATAACACCAGTCCCCGTCACACTCTTGAAGGTTTTCTTGTTGTTGTCATTATTCATTCATTTCTATTATTCAAAATCACCGTCGTAAAAAAAATCAAAATTATGTTTTATCATAAACATACAAAATATAAGTCTTATGCTTTCTGGTTTTAATCATATAAAGTATTTTCACCACATATGTGATATAATTCCTCATTTCAAATCAGTTTCTATTTTCTTTTTGTTTACCTTTGGTCAACTGTCGCAAGTCAAATTTATAACTTTTCTCAGAAGCAAGACAACAAAGTAGATGACGCCAGTTTGATTTTTCCCCACTCGAAAAACGCACTAGAAAAAAGAAAGTTAGCAGAGCGTGGTTTCGATCCACGGACCTCTGGGTTATGGGCCCAGCACGCTTCCACTGCGCCACTCTGCTTCTGTCGACTGGGGGACGTTTTAGAGTTTATATTTCTTTGATTGTCATACGACTTTTCTGATGCAACTGTCTGCAAGTAGAATATGTTCGAAGGGAAATAAGCATGACCCAACTTCTTATGTGATTTGTTTCCCTTGCACAATCTCTCTCTCTCTCTCTCTCTCTCTCTCTCTCTCTCTCTCTCTCTTGTGTTTGTTTCTGTGTGTGCTTGTTTCTTTTATTTTTCAGTCAGTACTATCTTTGAAAATCACCTTCGTAACAGGATCCACATCATGTTTTGTCAGTCTTACACGCTCTCGTTTTAATCATGTATTCAGAACCTGTATAGTATCATTCGTGATCTTAAATTTCAAGCACATTTTTGAAAAAAAATATTCAGTTTTAATTTGGTTAACTCTTTCAAGTCAGATTTTATGAATAGATTCTCAGATGCCAGACAACAAATGGTCAAAGAACCCAGTTTGAGATTTTCCCCTCTCAGAAAGCAAGCAAGAAAAAAAAAGTTAGCAGAGCGTGGTTTCGATCCACGGACCTCTGGGTTATGGGCCCAGCACGCTTCCACTGCGCCACTCTGCTTCTGTCGACTGGGGGACGTTTTAGAGTTTATATCTCTTTGATTGTCATAAGACTTTTCTGATGCAACTGTCTGCAAGTAGAATTTATTCGAAGAGAAATAAGCATGACCCAACTTCTTATGTGATTTGTTTCCCTTGTACATCTCTCTCTGTCTCTCTCCTCTCTCTCTCTCTCTCTCTCTCTCTCTCTCTCTCTCTCTCTCTCACTCGCTCTCTCATTTTTTGTGTTTGTATCTGTGTGTGCTTGTTTCTTTTATTTTTCAGTCAGTACTATCATTGAAAATCACCTTCATAACAGGATCCACATCATTTTTTGTCAGTCTTAAAAGCTCTCGTTTAAATAATGTATTCAGAACCTGTGTAGTATCATTCGTGATCTTAAATTTCAAGTATATTTTTGAAAAAAAATTCATTCAGTTTTAATTTTTAGTTCACTCTTTTAAGTCAGATGTTATGAATAGATCCTCAAATGTAAGAGAACAAACGGTGGAAGAAGCCAGTTTGAGTTTTTCCCCACTGGGAAAACAAAGAAAGAAAATGATGATGATGATGGTGATGATGATGATGATGATGATGATGATGATGATGATGATGATGATGATGATGATGTTATCGGTAGTATTATGATAATGATGATGATGATAAAAATAATGATTATGTGATGATGATGATGACGACGACGACGATGATGATGATGATGATGATGATGATGATGATGATGATAATATTTATATGAAGATGATGCTGATAACAACAATAATAGTGATGATGATGATGATGATAATGATACTAATACTGTATCTCAAAGTCCCACACACTCGCGTGCGCTCACTCGCACACACACACACACACACACGCATGCACGCACGCACGCACACACACACAAGATTGCATGTTATTTCATTGTATACATTTCACACATTAATAACACCAGTCCCCATCACACTCTTGAAGGTTTTCTTGTTGTTGTCATTATTCATTCATTTCTATTATTCAAAATCACCGTCGTAAAAAAATCAAAATTATGTTTTATCATAAACATACAAATATAAGTCTTATGCTTTCTGGTTTTAATCATATAAAGTATTTTCACCACATATGTGATATAATTCCTGATTTCAAATCAGTTTGTATTTTCTTTTTCAGTTTAACTTTGGTCAACTGTCGCAAGTCAAATTTATAACTTTTCTCAGAAGCAAGAAACAAATGGTAGATGACGCCAGTTTGATTTTTCCCCACTCGAAAAACATACGAGAAAAAAGAAAGTTAGCAGAGCGTGGTTTCGATCCACGGACCTCTGGGTTATGGGCCCAGCACGCTTCCACTGCGCCACTCTGCTTCTGTCGACTGGTGGACGTTTTAGAGTTTATATCTCTTTTATTGTCATAAGACTTTTCTGATTCAATCTCTTTGATTGTCATAAGACTTTTCTGATGCAACTGTCTGCAAGTAGAATATGTTCGAAGGGAAATAAGCATGACCCAACTTCTTATGTGATTTGTTTCCCTTGCATAATCTCTCTCTCTCTCTCTCTCTCTCTCTCTCTCTCTCTCTCTCTCTTGTGTTTGTTTCTGTGTGTGCTTGTTTCTTTTATTTTTCAGTCAGTACTATCTTTGAAAATCACCTTCGTAACAGGATCCACATCATGTTTTGTCAGTCTTACACGCTCTCGTTTTAATCATGTATTCAGAACCTGTATAGTATCATTCGTGATCTTAAATTTCAAGCACATTTTTGAAAAATTCATTCAGTTTTTTAATTTGGTTAACTCTTTCAAGTCAGATTTTAAGAATACATCCTAAGATGTAAGAGAACAAATGGTCGAAGAAGCCAGCTTGAGTTTTTCCCTACTGGGAAAACAAAGAAAAAAAACGAAAGGTCTGGTAGTGGTATGATGATGATGATGATGATGATGATGATACTGGTAGCATTATGATGATGATGATGATGATGATGATGATGATGATGATGATGATGATGATGATGATACTGGTTGCATTATGATGATGATTATGATGACAATAATAATAATAATATGATGATGATGATGATGATGATTATGATAATATAATAATGATAATGATGATGAAGATAATAATAATAACAACAACAATAAAATAATAATAATAACGATGATAATAATAATAATGATAATAGTAATAATAATAATAATAATAATAATATAATAATTATAATGACAATAATAATAATAATGATGATGATGATGCTGATGATGATGATGATGATGATGATGATGATGATGATGATGATGATAAGAATAATAACAATAATAATAATAATAATAATAATTATGATGATGATGATAATGATGATGATGTATCGCAAAAACACGCATACTTGCGCGCGCTCACTCGCACACACACACACACGCACACATGCACGCACGCACACACAACACAAGATTGCATTTTATTTCATTGTATACATTTCACACATTAATAACACCAGTCCTCATCACACTCTTGAAGGTTTTCTGATGTTATCATTCTTCATTCATTTCTATTATTCAAAATCACCGTCGTAAAAAAATCAAAATTATGTTTTATCATAAACATACAAATATAAGTCTTATGCGTTCTGGTTTTAATCATATAAAGTATTTTCACCACATATGTGATATAATTCCTGATTTCAAATCAGTTTGTGTTTTCTTTTTCAGTTTAACTTTGGTCAACTGTCGCAAGTTAAATTTATAACTTTTCTCAGAAGCAAGAAACAAATGGTAGATGACGCCAGTTTGATTTTTCCCCACTCGAAAAACATACGAGAAAAAAGAAAGTTAGCAGAGCGTGGTTTCGATCCACGGACCTCTGGGTTATGGGCCCAGCACGCTTCCACTGCGCCACTCTGCTTCTGTCGATTGGGGGACGTTTTAGAGTTTATATCTCTTTGATTGTCATAAGACTTTTCTGATGCAACTGTCTGCAAGTAGAATATGTTCGAAGGGAAATAAGCATGACCCAACTTCTTATGTGATTTGTTTCCCTTGCACAATCTCTCTCTCTCTCTCTCTCTCTCTCTCTCTCTCTCTCTCTCTCTCTCTCTCTCTCTCATTTTTTGTGTGTGTTTGTTTCTGTGTGTGCTTGTTTCCTATATTTTTCAGTCAGTATTATCTTTGAAAATCACCTTCATAACGGGATCCACATCATGTTTTTTCAGTTATATACGCTCTCGTTTTAATTAGGCCTATATATTCATAACCTGTATAGTAAAATTCGTGATCTTAAATTTCAAGTATATATAAAAAAAATATTCAGTTTTAATTTGGTTAACTCTTCAAGTCAGATTTTATGAATAGATCCTAAGATGTAAGAGAACAAATGGTCGAAGAAGCCAGTTTGAGTTTTTCCCCGCTGGGAAAACAAAGAAAAAAACCGAAAGGTCTGATAGTGGTATGATGATGATGGTGATGATGATGATAATGATGATATGATGATGATATGATGATGATAATGATAATTATATGATGATGATGATGATTAAGATAATAGTAATAATAATAATAATATAATGATAATAACAATAATAATAGTAATAATACAATAATAATAAATAATAATAATAACAATAATAATAATGATAATGATAATAATGATGATGATGATGATGATGATGACACTACTAATGTATTGCAAAGTCACACACACTTGCGCATGCTCACTCGCACACACGCACGCATGCACGCACGTACACACACACACACACACACACACACACACACACACACACACACACACACACACACACACATACAAACACACACAGAAGATTGCATGTTATTTCATTGTATACATTTCACACATTAATAACACCAGTCCCCATCACACTCTTGAAGGTTTTCTTATTGTTGTCATTATTCATTCATTTCTATTATTCAAAATCACCGTCGTAAAAAAATCAAAATTATGTTTTATCATAAACATACAAATATAAGTCTTATGCATTCTGGTTTTAATCATAAAGTATATTCACCACATATGTGATATAATTCCTGATTTCAAATCAGTTTGTATTTTCTTTTTCAGTTTAACTTTGGTCAACTGTCGCAAGTCAAATTATAACTTTTCTCAGAAGCAAGAAACAAATGGTAGATGACGCCAGTTTGATTTTTTTCCCACTCGAAAAACGCACTAGAAAAAAGAAAGTTAGCAGAGCGTGGTTTCGATCCACGGACCTCTGGGTTATGGGCCCAGCACGCTTCCACTGCGCCACTCTGCTTCTGTCGACTGGGGGACGTTTTAGAGTTTATATTTCTTTGATTGTCATACGACTTTTCTGATGCAACTGTCTGCAAGTAGAATATGTTCGAAGGGAAATAAGCATGACCCAACTTCTTATGTGATTTGTTTCCCTTGCACAATCTCTCTCTCTCTCTCTCTCTCTCTCTCTCTCTCTCTCTCTCTTGTGTTTGTTTCTGTGTGTGCTTGTTTCTTTTATTTTTCAGTCAGTACTATCTTTGAAAATCACCTTCGTAACAGGATCCACATCATGTTTTGTCAGTCTTACACGCTCTCGTTTTAATCATGTATTCAGAACCTGTATAGTATCATTCGTGATCTTAAATTTCAAGCACATTTTTGAAAAAAAATATTCAGTTTTAATTTGGTTAACTCTTTCAAGTCAGATTTTATGAATAGATTCTCAGATGCCAGACAACAAATGGTCAAAGAACCCAGTTTGAGATTTTCCCCTCTCAGAAAGCAAGCAAGAAAAAAAAAGTTAGCAGAGCGTGGTTTCGATCCACGGACCTCTGGGTTATGGGCCCAGCACGCTTCCACTGCGCCACTCTGCTTCTGTCGACTGGGGGACGTTTTAGAGTTTATATCTCTTTGATTGTCATAAGACTTTTCTGATGCAACTGTCTGCAAGTAGAATTTATTCGAAGAGAAATAAGCATGACCCAACTTCTTATGTGATTTGTTTCCCTTGTACATCTCTCTCTGTCTCTCTCTCTCTCTCTCCTCTCTCTCTCTCTCTCTCTCTCTCTCTCACTCGCTCTCTCATTTTTTGTGTTTGTATCTGTGTGTGCTTGTTTCTTTTATTTTTCAGTCAGTACTATCATTGAAAATCACCTTCATAACAGGATCCACATCATTTTTTGTCAGTCTTAAAAGCTCTCGTTTAAATAATGTATTCAGAACCTGTGTAGTATCATTCGTGATCTTAAATTTCAAGTATATTTTTGAAAAAAAATTCATTCAGTTTTAATTTTTAGTTCACTCTTTTAAGTCAGATGTTATGAATAGATCCTCAAATGTAAGAGAACAAACGGTGGAAGAAGCCAGTTTGAGTTTTTCCCCACTGGGAAAACAAAGAAAGAAAATGATGATGATGATGGTGATGATGATGATGATGATGATGATGATGATGATGATGATGATGATGATGATGTTATCGGTAGTATTATGATAATGATGATGATGATAAAAATAATGATTATGTGATGATGATGATGACGACGACGACGATGATGATGATGATGATGATGATGATGATGATGATGATAATATTTATATGAAGATGATGCTGATAACAACAATAATAGTGATGATGATGATGATGATAATGATACTAATACTGTATCTCAAAGTCCCACACACTCGCGTGCGCTCACTCGCACACACACACACACACACACGCATGCACGCACGCACGCACACACACACAAGATTGCATGTTATTTCATTGTATACATTTCACACATTAATAACACCAGTCCCCATCACACTCTTGAAGGTTTTCTTGTTGTTGTCATTATTCATTCATTTCTATTATTCAAAATCACCGTCGTAAAAAAATCAAAATTATGTTTTATCATAAACATACAAATATAAGTCTTATGCTTTCTGGTTTTAATCATATAAAGTATTTTCACCACATATGTGATATAATTCCTGATTTCAAATCAGTTTGTATTTTCTTTTTCAGTTTAACTTTGGTCAACTGTCGCAAGTCAAATTTATAACTTTTCTCAGAAGCAAGAAACAAATGGTAGATGACGCCAGTTTGATTTTTCCCCACTCGAAAAACATACGAGAAAAAAGAAAGTTAGCAGAGCGTGGTTTCGATCCACGGACCTCTGGGTTATGGGCCCAGCACGCTTCCACTGCGCCACTCTGCTTCTGTCGACTGGTGGACGTTTTAGAGTTTATATCTCTTTTATTGTCATAAGACTTTTCTGATTCAATCTCTTTGATTGTCATAAGACTTTTCTGATGCAACTGTCTGCAAGTAGAATATGTTCGAAGGGAAATAAGCATGACCCAACTTCTTATGTGATTTGTTTCCCTTGCATAATCTCTCTCTCTCTCTCTCTCTCTCTCTCTCTCTCTCTCTCTCTCTCTCTCTCTCTTGTGTTTGTTTCTGTGTGTGCTTGTTTCTTTTATTTTTCAGTCAGTACTATCTTTGAAAATCACCTTCGTAACAGGATCCACATCATGTTTTGTCAGTCTTACACGCTCTCGTTTTAATCATGTATTCAGAACCTGTATAGTATCATTCGTGATCTTAAATTTCAAGCACATTTTTGAAAAATTCATTCAGTTTTTTAATTTGGTTAACTCTTTCAAGTCAGATTTTAAGAATACATCCTAAGATGTAAGAGAACAAATGGTCGAAGAAGCCAGCTTGAGTTTTTCCCTACTGGGAAAACAAAGAAAAAAAACGAAAGGTCTGGTAGTGGTATGATGATGATGATGATGATGATGATGATACTGGTAGCATTATGATGATGATGATGATGATGATGATGATGATGATGATGATGATGATGATGATGATACTGGTTGCATTATGATGATGATTATGATGACAATAATAATAATAATATGATGATGATGATGATGATGATTATGATAATATAATAATGATAATGATGATGAAGATAATAATAATAACAACAACAATAAAATAATAATAATAACGATGATAATAATAATAATGATAATAGTAATAATAATAATAATAATAATAATATAATAATTATAATGACAATAATAATAATAATGATGATGATGATGATGATGATGATGATGATGATGATGATGATGATGATGATGATGATGATGAATGATAAGAATAATAACAATAATAATAATAATAATAATAATTATGATGATGATGATAATGATGATGATGTATCGCAAAAACACGCATACTTGCGCGCGCTCACTCGCACACACACACACACGCACACATGCACGCACGCACACACACACAAGATTGCATTTTATTTCATTGTATACATTTCACACATTAATAACACCAGTCCTCATCACACTCTTGAAGGTTTTCTGATGTTATCATTCTTCATTCATTTCTATTATTCAAAATCACCGTCGTAAAAAAATCAAAATTATGTTTTATCATAAACATACAAATATAAGTCTTATGCGTTCTGGTTTTAATCATATAAAGTATTTTCACCACATATGTGATATAATTCCTGATTTCAAATCAGTTTGTGTTTTCTTTTTCAGTTTAACTTTGGTCAACTGTCGCAAGTTAAATTTATAACTTTTCTCAGAAGCAAGAAACAAATGGTAGATGACGCCAGTTTGATTTTTCCCCACTCGAAAAACATACGAGAAAAAAGAAAGTTAGCAGAGCGTGGTTTCGATCCACGGACCTCTGGGTTATGGGCCCAGCACGCTTCCACTGCGCCACTCTGCTTCTGTCGATTGGGGGACGTTTTAGAGTTTATATCTCTTTGATTGTCATAAGACTTTTCTGATGCAACTGTCTGCAAGTAGAATATGTTCGAAGGGAAATAAGCATGACCCAACTTATGTGATTTGTTTCCCTTGCACAATCTCTCTCTCTCTCTCTCTCTCTCTCTCTCTCTCTCTCTCTCTCTCTCTCTCTCTTTCTCTCTCATTTTTTGTGTGTGTTTGTTTCTGTGTGTGCTTGTTTCCTATATTTTTCAGTCAGTATTATCTTTGAAAATCACCTTCATAACGGGATCCACATCATGTTTTATCAGTTATATACCCTCTCGTTTTAATTAGGCCTATATATTCATAACCTGTATAGTAGTATTCGTGATCTTAAATTTCAAGTATATATAAAAAAAATATTCAGTTTTAATTTGGTTAACTCTTTCAAGTCAGATTTTATGAATAGATCCTAAGATGTAAGAGAACAAATGGTCGAAGAAGCCAGTTTGAGTTTTTCCCCGCTGGGAAAACAAAGAAAAAAACCGAAAGGTCTGATAGTGGTATGATGATGGTAGTAATAATGATGTGATGATGATGATGATGATGATGATGATGATGATGATGATGATGATGATGATGATGATGATGATGATGATGATGATGATGATGATGATGATGATGATGATGATGACGACGATGATGATGATGATGATGATGATGATGATAATACTATTGGTAGTATGATGATGATGACGATAATAATAACGATAAAATTAATATGATGATGATGATGATGATGATGATAATAATAATGATAATAACAACAACGATGATGATGATGATGATGATGATGATACTAATAATGTATCGCAAAGACACACACACTTGCGTGCGCTCACTCGCACACACACACGCACGCACGCACGCACGCACGCACGCACGCACGCACGCACGCACACATACACACACACACACACACAGAAGATTGCATGTTATTTCATTGTATACATTTCACACATTAATAACACCAGTCCCCGTCACACTCTTGAAAGTTTTCTGATTGTTGTCATTATTCATTCATTTCTATTATTCAAAATCACCGTCGTAAAAAAATTAAAATTATGTTTTATCATAAACATACAAATATAAGTCTTATGCATTCTGGTTTTAATCATAAAGTATTTTCACCACATATGTGATATAATTCCTGATTTCAAATCAGTTTGTATTTTCTTTTTCAGTTTAACTTTGGTCAACTGTCGCAAGTCAAATTTATAACTTTTCTCAGAAGCAAGAAACAAATGGTAGATGACGCCAGTTTGATTTTTTTCCCACTCGAAAAACTTACTAGAAAAGAAAAGTTAGCAGAGCGTGGTTTCGATCCACGGACCTCTGGGTTATGGGCCCAGCACGCTTCCACTGCGCCACTCTGCTTCTGTCGACTGGGGGACGTTTTAGAGTTTATATCTCTTTGATTGTCATAAGACTTTTCTGATGCAACTGTCTGCAAGTAGAATATGTTCGAAGGGAAATAAGCATGACCCAACTTCTTATGTGATTTGTTTCCCTTGTACATCTCTCTCTCTATCTCTCTCTCTCTCTCTCTCTCTCTCTCTCTCTTGTGTTTGTTTCTGTGTGTGCTTGTTTCTTTTATTTTTCAGTCAGTACTATCATTGAAAATCACCTTCATAACAGGATCCACATCATGTTTTGTCAGTCCTAAAAGCTCTCGTTTTAATAATGTATTCAGAACCTGTGTAGTATCATTCGTGATCTTAAATATATAGTTGTTGTTTTTTTTTAATTCATTCAGTTTTAATTTTTGGTTAACTCTTTTAAGTCAGATTTTATGAACAGATCCTCAAATGTAAGAGAACAAACGGTGGAAGAAGCCAGATTGAGTTTTTCCCCACTGGGAAAACAAAGAAAGAAAAACGAAAGGTCTGGTAGTGGTATGATGATGATGGTGGTGATGATGATGATGATGATACTACTGGAAGCATTATGATGATGATGATGACAATGATAATAATAATAATAATTATATGATGATGATGATTATGATAATATATATCTAACGCTCAGCAAATTAGAGCGAACCAATCAACTGTGAAAATTGGATGCTGTTCATGACAATTGCCGGGGAAACGCCGAGGAGGTCAAGATCATTCGTAACATCAGCCTTCAGAGTCAGGGTTCTGCCTTGTCCACGTCGAAGGTTGACTCGGTCGCTGAGGTTGGCAAACAATATGTCACCCATATAATAATATGATAATATAATAATGATAATAATAATAATAACAACAGCAATAAAATACAATAATAAGGTAGAAAGAAACTCTATGGAGAGCTAGACAACAGAAGGTCTTCAGAGAAGTAACCCCCTTTAGACAAGTGTTTCGGCCCTGAATTCCTTACACTCTCGGGGGGCCGGGTCCAGCTGAGACTTCTTTGGAGTGCACTGTCGTAGCACTTTCGGGCCAGACCTGTTTCCCTCCTGCTTTGTAGAACGTTGTCATAGCAATTGGTGCGTTTGGGGTCATGGTTTTTTCGCTAACCACATCTGTGATCACTTTCAGAACTTGGTTGTGCCTCCATGTATACCTTCCTTGGGCTAGCGCTACTTTGCAAGAGCTTAGGACATGTTCCACTGTTTGTTTCTTCTGACAGAGCGGACATGCTGGGTCGTCTGATTTCCCCCATTTCACTAAGTTTGCATTCGAGGGGAGCAGGTCATATACAGATCTGAGGAGGAAGCTTATCCTTAGAGGAGCCATGTGCCACATATCGTTCCAGCTGAGACTTCTTTGGAGTGCACTGTCCCATGTTGTCCATTGCCCCTGTTGACCTTGCTGGACTGCCTTCTGCACTCTTTTGACATCTTCTTCTTCCTTCAACTCCTGTATGATCATGTCTCTTTTTTCCTTCCCTTTGGCTTTGGACCACCACTGCATTTTTGTTGCTCCCAGTCCCTGTCTGTTGGTTTGCGTGTGTCCAATTATTTCTTTGATGCTGAGGTTTCTCTTGGCATTGTTTACAGCCTCTTGGACTTTCCACTTTCTGCCAGTTCTCAGCTTTGGATGAACTGATCTCACGATGTTGTCTTCCGATTCCTCCAGCATGCTCAACAGTCTTGCTTTTCCAACTTTGTATTCCTCCACTATGGATTTAAGAGGTAGCTTCAGCATTGCTTGACGACAGTAGAATGCAACATCAGTGAGACCAGGTGGGACACCGAGCCATTTTCTTGTGTATTTGTTGATTTTGGCTTCCATTGCTTCGACTGTGCTGGTGCAAATGTCATAGATTAGCAGTGGCCACAGCAGCTTTGGTATCAGCATGAACTGTAGACACCAGACTTTGTATTTGCCTGGCAGTCCGCAGTTATCTATTTTCTTCAGGCCTTCTTCTGCTGTTTGCTTGGTTTCACATCCCCTTTGTGTGTCTTTCAGGGAGTCATCATACCATCTTCCGAGACTTTTTACTGGCTCTTCTGTGACAGTGGGGATGGCTTGGTTGGCTACCATGAATTTGACTGAATCTGCCACTTTTCCTTTTCGCAGTGAGAGACTT
>JAPXFY010000031.1:1312907-1337907 GCA_030674185.1 Monoplex corrugatus | reverse complement strand
GTGTGTACACGTGAGTGCGCGTGTGTGTAGAATCCATGCTTTTAATAATAATGCCAGAGAGTTTCTGCCAGTAGAGAGTGAAACCTGTGGCAAGAACAGACGAACATAATTCAGCAGTGTATAAGTTTAATGGACATAGTCTGGGTTGGTATACACATTACTCCTGACAGTCTCAACATTCAACAGAGAGGGAGCTTGGCCTGTCTTTAGAACTGGAGAAAATCAATGACTACTACCTCTTCTTCCATGTTTTGTTGCCTGACGATTTCAATATGTAATTTGGGCCATATTCTCTATGTGTGTACGTCGAATAATCGGAAATGAAAAGCAAGGAAATAAAAGGGAGCAATAGAACACGGAAGGCAAGATTTTGTATTGAATTATTATGAGTAGGCTTACCGAAACATGACAGTGTTAAGTTACTTGAAGAAATAAATTTGGAGTTTACTGTCTTCATGAAGAAGGTAATGAAAATGTTGGGTCATTGTCTGTGAAACTTATCTAAATTGTAGGCCAACAGCAACAACAACATTGAGCTGATGGAACAGAAAAAAACAAGCCAAACATGTAGACCTTGAGAGATATAAAATACTTAAAAGAGTAACATGGACTAAATTAGACAGGAAAGGAAAGAGTGACTAGACCAGGAATGCAGCAAGATTAATGATTTTAATGCAGCAAAGAAGTCAAAAGAACGGTTCCAACAGATATGTAAAGTAAAGATTTCAAACCACAACAGTTACATATTAATGACAAAGACAGTAAAAAAAAAAACTGTAACAGATCCAGAATATAGGAACCAGAAAAAACACGAAAGAAGAATAAGAACGCGTATATTGATACACCAAGACAAGTCAGACGCAAATTTTCGGTTAACTGGCCTATGTCAAGTGTAATATTACAAACAAACAAACACCTGATACAAAAATTAGGAGAAAAAGACTGAAACTTCCCTGCTGCTTGGTCCAGTATGAGAAAAGGAATAAACTGACTAATATGACATCATAATGTGTTTTTGAATAAATATGATGTCAGAGCGGAAATGAGAACTATGACGCACTAGCGAAGAGTAGTGTTTGGAATGTAAAGGATACCAGCATTAAATAATGCATAAGAGAAAATATAAGCATATGTTCGACAGAATGGGAAAATGTGTAATCAAGAGGTATGGCTGATGTAAATGGATCGTGCCCAGTGCAACGAATCCGGTCTGACTTGGGAATTGGAAGAAGCACATACTACACCAACATCCAATGGGCTGAAAGGAAAATCGGAGTCCCCGGAGGAAAAAAAACAACTTAGTTAGACGTGGCTGGGCCTGTCTCCTGAAAGGAGAATTCAAACAGATTGAAATTGAAATAAAAATAAAAGTAAAAATAAAAAAGGCATATGTGCAGCTGCAAAGCCAATACCTCACTGGGATGGGAAAATGGTGATAATATGGTCTATTTCAGTAAATCATCATCGAGGTAAAACATAACTGGACCCAGGGGCAAATTAAAAGAAGACGATTGCATGCATAAAATCATCCAAGCAGTATAAACATAAATTATACATGAGGGTTATTGTCATTGACAAACCATAAAGATTTCCTCAACTGAATTCAGTATCATGTCACTTCATGTACTTTTATCTGGGCATGGCTCTGTGTGCATGTACTTTTACCTTGGTGTGTATGTGTGTGGGTGTGTATTCGCTCCAATGTATGGGTTTTACAGTTCTTGTCCTCACCATAGTTCAACATGAGAGCACATATTTGCATTACTGTGATGTGAAGTTGTTTCCCTTGGATGTTCATCATTCTGCAGGAAATGAAGCAGTATTTCGGCACAGCTTTCTTGATGGATGCTAAAATGCCTGCTCCATGTGCGTGTTTCTGTTTCTTCCACCATAGAACACAACATGCCCCTCTCCATCTGTATGTCATCATTTTGTTTTCATCTGACTTCACACAAATGTCTTGGACAAAACAATTCTGGTGGAGCCCATCCTTCTCCGGTCAGATGTTGTTGTGTTCATTCCTCACATGTAGCAGGTAGTACTGGGTTACATGGTTACCTGTGACAGGTAGTACTGGGTTACATGGTTACCAGTGACAGGTAGTACTGGGTTACATGGTTACCTGTGACAGGTAGTACTGGGTTACATGGTTACCAGTGACAGGTAGTACTGGGTTACATGGTTACCAGTAACAGGTAGTACTGGATTACATGGTTACCAGTGACAGGTAGTATGGGTTACATGGTTACCAGTGACAGGTAGTACTGGGTTACATGGTTACCAGTGACAGGGTTACATGATTACCAGTGACAGGTAGTACTGGGTTACATGATTACCAGTGACAGGTAGTACTGGGTTACATGGTTACCAGTGACAGGGTTACATGGTTACCAGTGACAGGTAGTACTGGGTTACATGGTTACCAGTGACAGGTAGTACTGGTACATGGTTACCATGAAAGGTAGTGCATGGGTTACATGGTTACCAGTGACAGGTAGTACTGGGTTACATGGTTACCAGTGACAGGTAGTACTGGTTACATGGCTACCAGTGACAGGTAGTACAGGGTTACATGGTTACCAGTAAAGGAGTACTGGTTACATGGTTACCAGTGACAGGTAGACTGGGTTACATGGTTACCAGTGACAGGTAGTACTGGGTTACATGGTTACCATGACAGGGTTACATGATTACCAGTGACAGTAGTACTGGGTTACATGATTACCAGTGACAGGTAGTACTGGGTTACATGGTTACCAGGACAGTAAGTGCTGGTTACATGGTTACCAGTGACATGTAGCACTGGGTTACATGGTTACCAGTGACAGGTAGTACTGGTTACATGGTTACCAGTGAAAGGTAGTACTAGGTTACATGTTACCAGTGACAGGTAGTACTGGATTACATGTTACCATGAAGGTAGTAACGGGTTACATGGTTACCAGTGAAAGGTAGTACTGGGTTACATGGTTACCAGTGAAAGGTAGTATTGGGTTACATGGTTACCAGTGACAGGTAGTACTGGGTTACATGGTTACCAGTGAAAGGTAGTACTGGGTTACATGGTTACTGGTGACAGAAGATAACCTCTGACCTGATGGGCATTGACATTGACAACATTCCTGTACAACACTGGAAACATGGCGGACAGGCAATCACTGATATGCTAACTCCAAAACAAGTGGGACTGCTCGCGTTCAAGCAAACAGGAACCAGAAAATGTTCGGCCAACTGGCCTTTGTCAAGTGCAAGATCACAAACAAACTAACACCAGATACAAACATTAGGAGAGAAAGATTGAAACTTCCCTGCTGCTGTGGCCGCGGTGAGAAAAGAAACAAACTGACTAAAATGACATCATAAACTGACACCACGACAAAACAGATGAAATGACCAGATTCTTCCTACGTAGACATTACCCACTCAGTACCATCAATGAAGTCCGTAAAAAAGTCTAGTCTGTCTCTCAATCAAACGCCCTCCATTCTGAGCCAGATCCTGCCACAAACGATCGTCCGCTTCTCAGTTTAGTCTATCACCCTTCTATGTACCGTGTGAAAAAAATCATCTTGTCCAACTGGGACATTCTACAATCCACTGTAGTTGAAATCTTTGATCAGCTTCCTTTTAATTGTCTACGAAAGAGACACGAACCTCCGTGACTTGCTCGTCCGTTCAAGACTCAGAAAAGCAGCCAGCCAACCTCCAGGAACCTCCTCATGTACAAACCTAAATGCAGGACATGTCCTTTTGTGTGCTCAGCCACCACAGTCAGAGGCCCCAAAGCTCATATGAAAATACAGAACAGTTTAACTGTCAAACCTATAACATTGTTTACTTGATCAGCTGTTCTAAATGTTTTCAACTGTACATTGGCGAAACAGGACGTACCCTTGATACATGTTTTACAGAACACTTGGCTGATATCATTTCAACCAGTCGGACCCTCAATCAACAACATATGAGTGAAAGGTCTGTGGCTTCTGTACAATAACAGCACCATACACAGGAAAGACACAGAATCTCATCTCATAGATAAACTTGGAACACGCAAGCCACATGGCCTCAATGAAAAACCATAGATTTCTTCAAAAGAATTCAGTATCATGCCCGCGTCTGACTAAGGTTTTTTTTCCTCTGGGGACTCTGTTCTCCCTTCAGCCCTTGGCTGCTTGTTTAGGACGTTTTTCTTCCTATTCCAAGGTCAAACTGGATTTGTTGCACTAGGCATGATCCACTTACGCCAGCCATACCTCTTGATTATATATTTTTCGATTCAGTCAATCATATCATTATATTTTCTCGTATGCATCATTTAATAGTAGAATCCTTTACATTCCAAACACTACTCTTAGCTAGTGCATCATACGTTTAATTTTAGCCTTGGACCTCTTCAGGATAAAACAATTTTCATGTGGAATGACCAATTTTCAAATTGCAGAATTCATCTCATTCCACTCTGACATCATATTTAGTCAAAAACGCATTATGATGTCATTTTAGTCAGTTTATTCCTTTTCTCACACTGGACAGAGTAGCGGGGAAGTTTCAGTCTTTCTATTCTAATTTTTGTATCTGGTGTTTGTTTGTATGTGATCTTACGCTTGACAAAGCCAGTTGGCCAAAATTTGCGTCAGTTATATTAGATATGCTTTCTTTTTCTTTTTTCGTGTTTTTTTGTTTGTTTGTTTGTTTTGGTATCTGATGCTAACTGCCATCTGAAACACAATCTGGCACACAGCTGAGTTGCCACTGCCATAGGTGACGTCACTAATTGTCCCCCTACCCGAGAAAGAAAATCCCAAGCACTGCCAGAACTACCACACTATCAGTTCCATCAGCCATGTCAGCAAAGTGATGCTCAAAGTCGTTCTGAACAGATTACAGCCACAACAGATACTATCATCACAAAGGTGCTTCTCGACCTTTGAGTACGTAGTCAGCTTTGAGTCTGAACTGTTATCGTTCTTGGTAGAGAACAGCAGTACGGTGTGGACTGATTACTCTGGGAAAAAACTGAAACTTTAACACAATGTGTCGTGACCATTAGAAAATCCTGTTACTTTTTGTGCGTACTGTTTCTAGAGTGTACGAATGCCGTGACCCCAGCTATTGACATCTGTAGCAAATAAACATGCCTGCTGAAGAAGGAGCATCAGAGCTCCGAAAGCTACAAAAGCTAAAAAATGTGTTTTCGTGTTTTTATTCGATCATATCACTGAAGAGTAGGATGGACACTACAAGGGCACAAGTATCATTGAATAAATCTTTAACCTACGTATCCTTTGTAAGAAACAGCTCTAGCACCAGAAGGAGTTTTACCAAAGCTTCAAAGACTTCAATAAGGCGTTTGACGGAGTATTGTAAGAGGTCAATGGCAGATGTGATGCGTCTAGTGTGTTGGCTAGTGACTGTGTGCTTGTCACCTCTCACTTTCAGCCTGCACCACTAGCACTGCTGCTTGCAGATATGCGAAAGGAATAGCAGAATGCGGAAGCGCAAGCCCTACGTTTTGCCTCCTCGTGGCGACAGGCAGTAACTGAGCACCTCACGGACTCAGGCTAAATCTTGAGGGACTTGGAGGAGGTCTGGCCCCCAGACGTGTGGCACTCAGGCCCACCGGCGTGTGGATATGCCCTGGTGCCCACAAACCAGACCCCCAGCTATGGGTAAATAGCTGCACTGCCTTGTGGACATCTGGGGAGAGACTAAGGCTAAGGGAGGTAACCCTAAAAGAAAAAATCACCCTACTGCCTTGTAGGTTGCCGTGGGAATGACAAAGGCTAGCGGAGAGACCGCAAAAACAAAAACAAAAAACAAACAAACAAACAAACAAACAAAACAAAAAACAAACAATGGAAGGCAACGGGAAACCACCATCGTATTCTTCCAAGAACATTATGGATAGAAAAAAAAAGGAAAATGAAGATAACGACGTGAATAGGTGCTCCAATGGAGCACCTTCGTCCGGCAGCGACCGTCATGTGGCACAGGTGATACCAGACCGTCAGCCAGATACTGCGACAAAACTCAAACTCAAAAATACTAAAGTAGCAACATGAAATATAAGGACTTTGTTCCAAAAAGGCAAATTAGACATTGACAAAATGGAGATGGAAAGGCTTAAAATTAGTATTTTAGCACTAGGGGAAGTGAGATGGAAGGGGGCAGGTATGATAACATCCAGAGAGTATACAGTGATATACTCTGATGGAAACTCACTTGAAAGAGGAGTAGGCATTGTAATAGTGACAGATTAAAAGCAGTTAAGGGATACTGGGCTGTGTCCTACTGAGTCTTGCTTGTCAAACTGGGAGGCAGACCATTTGATATCAACATCATTCAGGTAGGAAACACCTGGTTTGAGCAGCCTAACAGAAGATAAAGGACTTGGATGAGTTCAGGAGATAATAACAAAAAGTCAGATTGACTATATCCTGATTAATAAAAGATTTAAAATTCTTTACTGACAGCGAAAACACTACCAGGCGCAGACTGCAACAGTGACCACAATCCTGTAGTGGAAAGATTTGGGTTGAAATTACGGAAAAAGAAACAGACCAAAAGCAACATCAAACTAAACCTTGGACTCTTAAAGACAGATGAAGTGATACGTCAAAACATTTAATGTTCATGTTCGAAACAAATTCAGTGCTCTCGAAGACAATGGTGACAGTGAGGAACAATGGACAAAGTTGAGAAATTCGATAAATGAAGCTTGTGAAGAAATCCCTGTAGTAGATAGAAAAAGCAAAAAAGAACTGGATGACAAAAGAAATGTTAGGCTTGATTGAGGAACGGAAGAAGGCAAAGAGAAACGAGGAAATATACAGGAAGATAAACAAAGAAATCAGGAATATGTGCAATGAAGCTAAGGAAGCTTGGCTGAAAACAAAATGCAAAGAAATAGAAGACCAATACAAAAGGGATCCTCAGGGTATGTACAGTTGAATTGAAGAAATTGTCTACAGGAAAAATATATGCACATCAACTGGTTGCTTAAAATCGAAAGATGTTACGATTCTCATGGAAAAAGACAAAATACTGGACAGATGGGGAGAGTACATTAAAGACCTTTTTTGAAGATGACAGAAACAAAGAACACAGTATAAAAAAGAACTTTGAAGGACCACCCATAATGAAAGATAAAGTTTGAGCAGCATTGAAAAAGACCAAACCAGGAAAAGCCCCAGGACCAGACAACATTACTACAAAGATGATTGAAGCCCTGGAGGAATTCGGTATAGAAAAAATAACAGTCCTCCTAAATGGAACTTATGACAGGGTTGTGGGGTTTTTTTCACCGGATCTGTTTTCACTTTACAACGAAAACATCATGAGAAACCTAGAGGAAGACCCTGGTTTAAAGGTTGGAGGAAAAATGATAACATTCGATACGCAGATGACACCGTGCTAATTACAGAAAGTGAAAGGGACATACAAAACCTTGTGAATATACTTGAAATAGAAAGCAAAGGTAAGGGGTTGGAACTAAACAGCAGGAAGACTGAAGTCATGGTGATCAGTTTAAAAAAAAACATGAAATCCCCTCATGCAAAATAACAGCAAACGGCACAACCTTGAGACAGGTTGATAAGTTTAAATACCTGGGAACGATCATTTCACCAGACGGCAGATGCACATCAGAAATAGCCAGCAGAATCGGCCAAGCCAAAATAGCATTCAAGAAGATGGAAAGCAATCTTACCAACAAATGCCTATCAATTAACATCAGGAAGAGAGTTCTTGAATGTTATATAGAACCAATACTGTTGTACGGTTGCGAGGCGTGGACAATCAACAAGCAAAGCCAGAACAAGATTGAAGCAGTCGAGATGTGGTTTCTAAGAAGGATGTTGAGATTTTCATGGACAGCAAAGAAAACAAACGAGACAATCTTGATGGAGGCAGACACAGGTAGATCATTCATAAAGAAGATTAGGAAAAGGCGGGCAACATTCATACGCCATTTTATGAGGAAAGGGGAAATTGGTACACCTAGTCACAATGGGAAAGCTGGTTGGAAGGAGAGCACCGGGTAGACCCAGGGAGAAGATACTAGACGGACCTGCAGAGTGTCTGAAGACAAAGAGGGTGGAAGAGATGCTTGAGGAAACAAGAGTTGGAGACAGATGGAAGTCCATAATCGCCAACGCCATGTGGCAAGGCACCTGAACGAGGAACTATTCAAAAATTCACTTACCTGGATCCATCATTAGTGTAAGGGATCCAAACCTGAAATCCTCTCAAGGAACCAAAGACGTCACAACAGTCCAGGCTGAAACCTGTAAGAAAGGACAAGAACATCTCCATGCACTGGTATATTTCATCTTACTGTATGCATGTGAGACATGGACCCTCACAGCAGATTTGGAAAGACGGATCCAGATCATGGAAAAGAGGTGTTATACAAACATAACATCAACACACTGATCATATCACAAACAGTATAACAATCACACACACTGATCATATCACAAGACAGTAAACATCAGACACACTGATCAATCACAAGACAGTAAACATCACACACATTGATCATATCCAAGACATAACATCAGACACACTGATCATATCACAAGACATAACATCAGACACACTGATCATATCACAAGACAGTAAACATCAGACACACTGATCATATCACAAGACAGTAAACATCAGACACACTGATCATATCACAAGACATAACATCACACACACTGACATATCACCAGACGTAAACATCACACACACTGATCATATCACAAGACAGTAAACATCACACACACTGATCATATCACAAGACAGTAAACATCACACACACTGATCATATCACAAGACAGTAAACATCACACACACTGATCATATCACAAGACAGTAAACATAAACATCACACACACTAATCATATCACAAGACAGTAAACACACACACACTGATAATCACAAGACAGTAAACAGTAAACATCACACACACTGATCATATCACAAGACAGTAAACATCAGACACACTGATCATATCACAAGACAGTAAACATCACACACACTGATCATATCACAAGACAGTAACATCACACACACTAATCATATCACAAGACAGTAAACATCAGACACACTGATCATATCACAAGACAGTAAACATCAGACACACTGACATATCACAAGACAGTAAACATCACACACACTGATCATATCACAAGACAGTAAACATCAGAACACTGATCATAACACACGACAGTAAACATCAAACACACTGATCATAACACAAGACAGTAAACATCACACACACTGATCATATCACAGACAGTAAACATCACACACACTGATCATAACACAAGACAGTAAACATCACACACACTGATCATATCACAAGACAGTAAACTCAGACACATGACATATCACAAGACAGTAAACATCACACACTGATCATATCACAAGACAGTAAACATCACACACACTGATCATATCACAAGACAGTAAACATCAGACACACTGATCATATCACCAGACAGTAAACATCAGACACACTGATCATATCACCAGTCAACAAGTGTGACAAACTGTCAGCACACTGCACTATGAGAAGATCTGCTGACTTTAGTTAAGGAAAGAAACTTACGTTGGTTTGGCCCTGTAACACGATCCAACGGCCTTGCTAAACCTGTCAACCAGTCCTGCTGGGAACAGTTGGGGAATGGACAGTAAGCAACAGCAACAACAATAACAACAACAACAATAATAAATAACAATAACCAATAATAAACAACAATAACAAACAATAACAACAACTACAACAAAACTGATGCACTGACAAATTTGCACAATCTGATTTCTCTTGCCTCATAAAATGTCCTGTAAATGTTGCTGGTCTTTTCCTAATCTTTTCCATTAATGTTCTTTTCGTGTCTGCTTCCTTCAAGACTGTCTCTTTTCTTTTTGTCCATGGAAACCTTAACATTTGTCTAAGAAATCACATTTCTATTCAGAAGATTTTACAGGTATTCTTCATTTTCTGCAATTATAACAGTGTCATCTGCATAACGAAGATCGATGCTGGGTAGATACATTCATTTAACACTTACTTACAAGCTACTGCCATCAATCTAAAAAAAATAATAAAACAAAATAAAATAAAATAAATCCCAAAATCGCAACATGGAATGTGAGGACATTGCTGGAAAATGGAAAATTAGAGAATGTCAAAATGCAAATGGAAAGGCTTAACATTAGTATTTTAGGACTAGGGTAAGTGAGATGGAAGGGAACAGGCATGATAACATCAGGACAGCAGACAATAATACATTCTGGTGGAAACATACATGAAAGAGGAGAGGCATTATAATTGACAGGGACAAACCAAAAGCAGTTAAGGGATACGGGGCTGTTTCCGACAGAGTTTTGCTCGTTAAACTGGTTGGAGCTAAATAGCAAGAAGACTGAAGTTGTGGTAATCAGTAAAAAAAACAACATGTAATCCCCTCAAGCAAAATCACAGCAAACGGCTCAATCTTGAGACAGGTCGAGAAGTTTAAATATCGGGGAACGATCATCTCATCAGACGGCTATGTACATCAGAAATAGCTAGCAGAATCGGCCAAGCCAAAACAGCAGTCAAGAAGATGAAAAGCATTCTTACCAACAAATGTCTTTCAATTAACATGAAGAAGAATTTTTTTAATATTATATAGAACTGATAATGTTATACACTTGTGAGGCGTGGACAGTCAACAAGCAAAACCTGAAAAAAGATTGAGGCAGCCAAGATGCAGTTTCTAAAAAGAATGTTAAGAGTTCTACTGACAGCAAAGACAACAAGACAGTCTTGATGGAGGCGGACAAAACAAGATCATTCATAAGGAAGATTAGGAAAAGACAAGCAACATTTATAGATCATTTTATGAGGAAATGGGGAATTAGAGCACCTGGTCACAACAGGAAACCTGGAGGGAAAGAGAGCACCAGGTAGACCCAGGAAGAAAATATTGGACAGACATGCAGGATGGCTGAGGACAGAGAGGTTGGAAGATGGGCTTGTGGCAACAAGGGATAGATACATATGGAGGGCATAATAGCTGATGCTGGTGAGGTTGAATTCTTGTGAAGCGTGTGCTGAGGAGCTGATTAGCCATTTGAGACCATGCTGAGTGTGAGAATTTAAGAAAGTATATCTTCCAGATCATGTCTTGACACACTTTTGATTTCCTGACAACATACAAACAGCTACAATCACAAATTCATTGCTACTGTTTCCTTTTAGAAATGTTGATTGAAGTACTAATCAAGTCAATTCAGTAAGGTATACTTAATCATCATCATCATCATCATCAGGTGCCCTGCCGCATGGCGTTGGCGATCATGGACTTCCGACCATCTCTATCTCTCGTTGCCCCTAGCATCTCCCCCACCCTCCTCATCCCCAGCCACTCTACAAGTCCATCCAGCATTCTCTCCCTGGGTCTACCTGGTGCTCTCTTTCCTCCAGCTTTCCTGTTGTGACCAGGTGTTCCAAATCGCCCTTCCTCATAATATGGCCTATAAATGTTGCCTGTTTTTTCTAATCTTCCTTATGAGTGATCTATTTGTGTTTGCCTCCATCAAGACTGTCTCGTTCGTTTTCTTTGCTGTCCATGGAACTCTCAACATTCTTCTGAGAAACTACATCTCGGCTGCCTCAATCTTGCTCTGGCTTTGCTTGCTGACTGTCCACGCCTCGCATCCGTACAACAGCATTGGTTCTATATAACATTCAAGGACTCTCTTTCTGATGTTAATTGATAGGCATTTGTTGGTAAGAATGCTTGTCATCTTCCTGAATGCTGTTTTGGCTTGGCCGACTCTGCCAGCTATTTCCGATGTGCATCTGCCGTCTGATGAAATGATCGTTCCCAGGTATTTGAACTTATTAACCTGTGTCAAGGTTGTGCCATTTGCTGTTATTTTGCAGGAAGGGATTTCATGTTTTTTACTGATCACCATGACTTCATCTTCCTGCTGTTTAGTTCCAATCCCTTACCTTTGCTTTCTATTTCTAGTATATTCACAAGGTTTTGTAGGTCCCTTTCATTTTCTGCAATTAGCACGGTGTCATCTGCGTACCGAAAGTTATTTATCATGTTCCCTCCAACCTTTAATCCAGGGTCTTCGTCTAAGTTTCTCATGATGTTTTCGCTGTATAGTGAAAACAGATCAGGTGACAAAACACAACCCTGTCTGACTCATCTTTTGATGTTTTGGAAAGAGCTTATATTGTTTTCTATTCTCATTGAAGCTGTTTGTTCCCAGTACATATTCCTGATTATTCGTAGATCTTTTCCATCAACATTGAGTCTCTCCAGTTGGTTAATCAATTATTCATGTCTTACCCGATCGAAAGCCTTGGTATAGTCAACAAAGCATAAATACAAATCCTTATTCATATCAATTGACCTCTTTATGATAGTTTGTAGGATGTATATGGCATTATTAGTTCATTTCCCTTCCACAAATCCACACTGTTCTTCTGCTATTTCTCTTTTGATTCTATTCCTTGTCCTCATCATGATTATTCTTAACAGGATTTTTCTTACATGACTCATCAAACTGATTGTACGATGGAGTTCGCATTCTATAGCCCCTGTTTTCTTTGGAAGTGCAATGAAAATTGATTTTGACATATCTTTGGGGGGTTTTCCAGTGTTATAAATTTCGTTTAGGAGGACTGTTATTTTTTCTATGCCAAATTCCTCCAGGGCTTCAATCATATCTGTAGTAATGTTGTCTGGTCCTGGGGCTTTTCCTGGTTTCATCTTTTTCAGTGCTGCTCTGACTTCAGCTTTCATTATGGGTGGTCCTTCAATGTTCTTTTTTATAATGTGTTCTTCGTTTCTGTCATCTTCAAAAAGATCTTTAATGTATTCTCTCCATCTGTCCAGTATTTTGTCTTTTTCCATGATAAGCGTGCCATTTTCGATTTTAAGCAACCGGATGATGTGCATGTATATTTCCTGTGGACAATTTCTTCAATTCATCTGTACATACTCTGAGGATCCATTTTGTGTCGTTCTTCTATCTCTTTGCATTTTGTGTTCAGCCAAGCTTACTTAGCTTCATTGCACCTATACCTGATTTCTTTGTTTATCTTCCTGTATATCTCCTCGTTTCTCTTTGCCTTCCTCCTTTCCTCCATCAAGCCCAAAATTTCATTAGTCATCCATATCTTTTTTGCTTTTCTATCTGCTTTAGGGATTTCTTCACAAGCTTCATTTATCGAACTTCTTAACTTTGTCTATTGTTCCTCACTGTCACCAACGTCTTCCAGAGTACTGACTTTGTTTTGAACATGCACATTAAATTTTTTATGTATATTTCATCTGTCTTTAAGAGTCCAAGGTTTAGTTTGATGTTGCTTTTGGTCTGTTTCCTTTTCCTCAATTTCAGCCTAAACCTTCCCACTACAGGATTGTGGTCACTGTTGCAGTCTGCGCCTGGTAGTGTTTTTGCTGACAGTAAAGAATTTCTAAATCTTTTGTTGATCAGGATGTAGTCAATCTGATTTTTGGTATTATCTTCTGGACTCATCCAAGTCCATTTTCTTCTGTTAGGCTGCTCAAACCAGGTGTTTCCTACTATGAACTCATTCATCTGTGCCCATTCTACAAGTTTCCCTCCCCTTTCATTTTGCGTACCAAGGCCATGAGGTCCAACTATATCCTCCACACTATCCTGTCCCACTTTAGCATTAAAATCTCCCATTATGACTGTAACTTCTCTGATTTACATTGGACCTTGGCCATCTCTAAAACTTCGTAGAAGTTGTCGATGTCTTCCTGAGTACTTGCGGATGTTGGTGCATACACCTGTACATGTATGATGTTGATATCAAATGGTTTGCCTCTCAATCTGACGTGCAAAATTGTGTCGGACACTGCCCAATATCCCTTAACTGTTTTTGATTTGTCTTTGTCCATTATGATGCCTACTCCTCTTTCATGTGAATTACCACCAGAGTATATCACTGTATATTCTCCTGATGTTATCATGCCTGCCCACTTCCATCTCACTTCCCCTAGTCCTAAAATACTGATGTTAGGCCTTTCCATCTCCATTTTGATGTTGTCTAATTTACCTTTCTGCAACATTGTTCTGATGTTCCATGTTGCTATTTTGGTGTTTGTAAGTTTGACTTTGGGTTTAATTTTGGTTGCAGTAGCTGGCTGACGGTCTGGTGTCACCTGCGCCGCATGACGGTCCCTATCGGACGAAGGTGCTCCTGTGGAGCACCTATTGACGTCGTTAACTTTCTTCTTCCTCTTTCTTTTGTCCATGGTTTTCCTGGGGAAAACTACGATGGTGGTTTCCCCTCGCCTTCCATCGGTCTTTTTTTCAGGGTTAACTCCCTTAGCCTTACTCCCTCCCGAGATGTCCACAAGGCAGTGGAGCTATTTATCCATTGCTTGGGGATCTGGTTCGTGGGCACCAGGGCGTATCCACACGCCAGTGGGCCTTTATGCCTCACGTCTGAGTATACTTAAGGCAATCACAAATGCACAAACACACAACACACACACACACACACACACACACACACACACACACACACACACACACACACACACACACAAACGTGTACACAAACGCACGTGTACACAAACGCCCGTGCGCACGCACACACACAAACACACAAACACACAGGTAAACACTAGTATTTACACACCAGAAAAATACAAACTTAAAACTGGACTGCATATTTGATAAATACACGTTCTAATTCTGTATTTGTGCTTTTCTATAAACACGCGTTCTAACGCTATTTTTGTGTTTTTCATCATTTTGATTCAGATTACTGTTCTTACGAAATATAACGCTGGGAAAACCACGCCCTGAAATGTATGACCATGTATTTTAACAGTGCAAGTCTGTTTCCTTACCTGTCTTTACGTCTGTCATTTTTCATATTTTCGTGTCTTGAAAAACGATGAAGTGGAACATGTTTGGAGAATTTCATCATCATCATCATCAGTCCCGTAGTCTGGTTGACCGTTGGGGCACCACTGAAGATTTTGCAACCAACTTCCTCCACTCCTCACGGTCCTCAGCTTTCCGCAGAATGATGTTCCATTCAAGGCCAGTCCACTCTCTGATATTGTCTTCTCATCTTTTTCTCTGTCTGCCTCTTCGTCTCCCTCCCTGAATGTTCCCTGCAAGACGGTCTTGGCCAGTCCAGATGATCGTGTGAGGTGCCCGTACCACCTCAGTTTGCGTCTTTTCACTGAAATCAGGTCTTCGATTTCGATTCGGGTTTTCATACCTTATTGGTTATATGATCTTTGTACGAGATACCAAGGAGTTTGCGGAAGCATCTCATCTCCATTGCCTGTATCCTTCTTTCAATGTCTGCTGTTATGGTCCATGTTTCGCATGCATACAAAAATATTGACATGACCAGGAAATGCATCAGTCTGATCTTGGAGCTGATAGCGATATTCTTGTCGTTCCAGATGACTTTTAGCTTGGTCATTGCAGCTGTGGTCTGGGCAATCCTGGAAAGTACTTCGGGCTTTGATCCTTCCTCTGATACTATAGCTCCCAGATAGTTAAATCTATGGATGGTCTCAAGTTTCTTGTTGTCTATGGTAATGTCACTGCTGATGCCATTGGTATTATTTGTCATCAACTGGGTTTTCTCTGCACTGATCTGCATGCCATATGCTGTGGAGGCCTCATCAAGATGTTTTATCAAGCTGACTAGCTCTTGCTCTTGCCCAGCTAGTCCGTCAATGTCGTCAGCAAAACTCAAGTTTGTGATTGTTCTACCTCCGATGCTGACTGTTCCCTCGTGGTCTTCAAGTGCGTCAGCCATTATTCTCTCTAAGAAGATGTTAAAGAGAGTGGGGGAGAGCAGGCATCCTTGGCGTACTCCAACTGTGGTTCGGAACCATTCTCCTATGTTGTTGTCATGGTAGACTGAACTGGTCGTCTTTTCGTAGAGGCATTCTATGGTTCCTATCAGGTTGGCATTGATGTTGTACAGCCTCATGGTTGCCCACAAGGCTGCGTGCCAAACTCTGTCGAATGCCTTCTTGAAGTCAACGAAGACGTGGTGAAGGCCTTGCTGGTGTTGTAGGTATTTCTCACAGAGCAATCTGAGGTTGAAAATTTGCTCTGTGGTACTTCTTCCTGGTCTGAAACCTGCCTGCTCTTCTTTTATTATCTCCTCAGCTTGTGGCTTCAGTCTACTCAGAAGGATTTTTAGCATGCCTTACTTGGATGGCTGATCAGGCTGATGGTACGGTAGTTCTGGCAAAGTTGTAGGTTGCCTTTCTTCAGGAGAGTGATGATCAGGGACTGGGTCCAAGGTGTTGGCCACTCACCTGTCCGCCAGATCTTATTGCAGATGATGAGTAACATATCTATCATGGCCTCTCCTCCTGCCTGGACCAGTTCTGAGGGAATGTTGTCCACTCCTGCCGACTTGCCTTTCTTCAATGATTTTACTGCAGCTTTAACTTCTTCTCGCACTATGGGGTAGCTGTCGTTGTTGGTTGGTGGAGGAACGTCTAGCACCTTGGGATCTCCTGTTGTTGTGTGTGTGTGTATAATTCGGAGCAGTACTCTGTCCACCTCTGCAGAATATCTTGATCTTCTGTGAGACATTTCCCTGCTTTGTTCTGTATGGTAGTGGTTCGGCCTTGTTTTGTGCTTGTTAGTCCTTTCACAAGCTGGTAGGCTTTCTTGCTGTTATTTTTCTGCAGGTTTGCTTCGATATCTTGGCATTGTTCTTCAATCCATGTTTCCTTTGCTTTCCTCATGCCTTCTTTAACTTGTTGGTTGGCTTCTCTGTATAGTTTAGCTCCTTCATCCGTACTCTTCTTTTGCTTTAGTTTTCTGCGTTTGTCGCTCAGCTTTAGTACTTCTTCCATGACCCAGGGCATCTTTGTTGGTCGGTGTTTTCCAAGGATGTCGTTGGCTGCTTCGGTCACGGCAGTGTTGAAGTTGTTGATCAGAGTGTCTACTTCGGTGTCCACATTGTCAAGGACGAGGAGAGGAGCAAACTTCCCTCCTATCGTTGCTTGGAGGTTTTCAACTATGTTAGGGTCTTTGAGCTTCTCAAGATTGAACTTGATTCTTATGTTGCCCTGTTTCTTCATCCTCTGGAGGCGGAGATTGAAGGTCATCATTACAAGCTCATGATCGCTTCCAATGTCAGCTCCTGGTCATTGCGATGTAAACACTTGACTGGAAGCGTCTTTTAACCATGATGTAGTCGATCTGACTGTGGTATTTATCTCCTGGGCTGTGCCATGTCCAGCGTCTAGATGGTTTGTGTGGACCGAACGTGTTCACCACCTTCAGGTCGTTGTAACTGGCGAATTCTAGGAGCCTCAAACCTCTTTCGTTGGTCTCAGGGTTGCAGTACTGGCTATATATCCCTTTCCAGATATTGCGTTCATCCTCTCCAATCTTCGCAATCCAGTCGCCCCGCACTATATTGATGTTTTTCTTTGGCGTCTGATCTACGATTTCCTGCAGTTGATCATAGAAATCTTCGACAGCCTCGTCATCATAGTCAGTTGTTGGGGCATAAGCTTGCATGATGGTGATGTTAAAAGGTGAAGCCTTAAGCCGAATGGTAATGAGTCTGCTAGAGACTGGTCGGCATCCCATGATGGCATTCACAGTGTCTTTGTGAATGAGGAATCCAACTCCATGCTCATGTTTGTCTTTACTGCCACTGAAGTAGAGTTTGTGGCCTTCTGGGGTAGACGTTTCTCCGAGGTTTTTCCATCGTACCTCACAGAGCCCAAGGACGTTCCATCGGTATCTCTTCATTTCCTGTGTAAGTTCTGCAACTTTTCCTGCTGCTCTCAGCGATCTCACATTCCAGGTGCCGATAGTAATATTTTTTCTTGTACGTAGGAATTTTGGTCCACCAGTCACATACTTTTCACCTCCACCCTGATGGCCAGCAACGGAAGGCGCGGTCCTTGTTTCAGGTGACGACCGGGCCGGTATGGACTGAGTTGCAGTTGTAATCTTCATTTAGTGTGTCTTGGGCAATGTCGCATGGTGGAGCCCATCCCACTCCATGCCAGACCACAGCTGACGTCCTCCATCTAGGTGGTTCGCCTTGGTCTTGAACACATAGCCATTGAGTTCCTTGAGGAACTTCGTCCGCCTTGGCTGGTAACCTGCATCGTGGAGGTTATTTGCCCAGTGATGCAGTGTTAACATCACCCCCTCACGTGGTTTGGCACGCCTGCTGAGGCGAGGTCCCGGGGTGTGGCGCTTGGAGCCAGCACGTGAGAGATTTAGAGGATGGACGAGGACCGGTGATGCCCGTCCACCCTACTAGGTAGAGTGCAGCAGCCAGACATCAAAGGTTCTACCTCTATCCAGCGCCCCCTAAAGTATGTTAAAACAAGACACAAAGAGACACACTAGTTGCTTTTACAGACATGACACTAAAAAAGCAAGGTATTTTCGAGTTGTTTCTAAAATCAAAAGATTGTTTCATAATTTACGTGCAACACAACGTTTAACTGTGGATTGAACAACATGCAAAATTAACATTATAGCAGCAAACTTTTGAACAATTCAGCGATACTAGAATAATTCAGCTTATGGTTTTACCTGTGTGAGTACATGGGTGAGTGAATATGAGTCTGCGCACTGCATCATAATGTGAAGCATACAGCTCGCTTTATTGCTGAAACTATGTTGAAGATTGCCAACGTGTTAAACTAAGGGAACTGTTGTTTTCTAAACAGTGGAAAATAGAAGACATTTATTTTCTGATGACGATACACCACAGTACAGACATTCTGATCAGTAGTGAGATAGAAAACCACCACACACACGAATATAAATTCATAATGGAATGGAACATTCCGTACCCAATCCATGAATTAAAATAAAATATAAACATGAACTTAACGGAACATGTATGCATAATCAATTGAAGAGCGCGAAGCGTGTGAAGTTAGTTATCAGGATGCAAGGTACTTGTGAGCATGTTTGAAATCAATACAAAAGGAACACAACTGCACAGCGTCATATTATTGACTGCCAGACAATAAATCAAGCGACTTGTCAGTGAAGAAAATATTCTTGTTGTTGCTCGTGCTATAACTGTATCTTGACATAAGTCATTCGTGTAATTCCCTGTTCACTATGATACTATTTTTGTCAGTCTGTTTGTATTGTAACCAACATGTCATGACATAAATCATGGATGTTCACTGTACTATTTAAAACATTTTCTTATGATTTATGGCACGATTCCAGCTTGAAGAAAAGGCTTCTGTTTTCAGAGACAAAGGGGGAGGAGGCAGGGAATAGTGGGTATAGCATATGCTTTCTTAGAAAATAAGTTACATTCATTTGTGATTGAAAAAAAATATGTATGTGTGCGTTTGTGTTTGTGTCTGCCTGTGTGAATGCGCGCACTTGTGTGTGTTTGTGTGGGGGGTGTAGGGGTGCTGCGTGTGTCTGTGTGTATACAAGCCATGCTTTTATTAATAAAGTGAGAAAGAAAGTGTCTGTATGTAGATAGTGAACTTGCTGGCAAAAAAGACGAATAGAATTCAGCAGTGTCTACATTTAATTAACATAATGTGGGACGGTATACACAGAGAGCGTTTGTCTGTAAACAGTGAATCTACTGGCAGAAACGATGAATAGAATTCAGCAGTGTCTACATTTAATCAACATAATGTGGGGCAGTATACACAGAGAGCGTTTGTCTGTAAACAGTGAATCTACTGGCAGAAACGATGAATAGAATTCAGCAGTGTATACGTTTAATCAACATAATGTAAGCTGTCATATTGGCAGATGTGATGCGTCTAGTGTGTCGGCTTCAGCCTGCACCGCTGACTAGCACTGCTGTGCGAAAAGAAGAGCAGAGGGCGTAAGTCTCTTCCTGTCAGTACATAGCCTCTCCATCAGCAAGCCCTACTACACTGTGCCTCCTCGTGGCGACAGGTGGTAACTGAGCACCTCACGGACTCAGGCTGAATCTCGTAGGACTCGGAGGAGGTCTGGCCCCCAGACGTGAGGCATGCAGGCCCACTGGCGTGTGGATATGCCCTGGTGCCTACGAACCAGACCCCCAATCTATGGGTGAATAGCTCCACTGCCTTGTGGACATCTCAGGAGAGAGTAAGGCTAGTGGAGAGACCGTACACAAACTGATGGAAGGCAACGGGAAACCACCATCGTAATTTTTCCCAGGATATCATGGACAGAAACAAAAAGATCAAAGACAACGACGTAAATAGGTGCTCCATTGGAGCAGCTTCGTCCGGTAGGGACCGTCATGTGGCGCAGGTGACACCAGACCATCAGCAAGTTACTGCGAACCCTAAACTCAGATTTAAAAACATCAAAGTTGCAACATGGAATATAAGAACATTGTTACAAAAGGGTAAATTAGAAAATATCAAGACAGAGATGGAAAGACTTAACATTGGTATTTTAGGACTAGGGGAAGTGAGATGGAAGGGGGCAGGCATGATAACATCAGGAGAATACACAATGATATACTCTGGTGGTAACTCACATGAAAGAGGAGTAGGCATCATGATGGACAAAGACAAATCAAAAGCAGTTAAGGGATACTGGGCTGTGTCCGACAGTTTTGCTGGTCAAATTCGGAGGCAAACCAATTGATATCAACATCATACAGGTGTATGCTCCAACATCCGCAAGTTCTCAGGAAGACATCGACAACTTCTACGAAGTATTAGAGATGGCCAAAGTCCAATGTAAATCAAGAGAAGTTACTGTAATAATGGGAGATTTTAATGCTAAAGTGGGACAGGATAGGGTGGAGGATATAGTTGGACCTCATGGCCTTGGTACGCAAAATGAAAGGGGTGAGAAACTTGTAGAATGGGCACAGATGAATGAGTTCATAGTAGGAAACACCTGGTTTGAGCAGCCTAACAGAAGAAAATGGACTTGGATGAGTCCAGAAGATAATACCAAAATCCGATTGACTACATCCTGATCAACAAAAGATTTAGAAATTCTTTACTGTCAGCAAAAACACTACCAGGCGCACACTGCAACAGTGACCACAATCCTGTAGTGGGAAGATTTAGGCTGAAATTGAGGAAAAGGAAACAGACCAAAAACAACATCAAATTAAACCTTGGAATCTTAAAGACAGATGAAGGGATACGTAAAAAATTTAATATGCACGTTCAAAACAAATTCAGTGCTCTGGAAGACGTTGGTGACAGTGAGGAACAATGGACAAAGTTGAGAAGTTCGATAAATGAACCTTGTGAAGAAATCCCTAAAGCGGATAGAAAAGCAAAAAAGAACTGGATGACTAATGAAACTTTGCGATTGTTGGAGGAAAGGAGGAAGGAAAGAGAAATGAGGAGATCTACAGGAAGATAAACAAGGAGATCAGGAATAGGTGCAATGAAGTTAAGGAAGCTTGGCTGAAATCAAAGAAATGGAAGACCGACACAAAACGGATCCTCAGGGTATGTACAGATGAATTGAAGAAATTGTCCACAGAAAAAATACATACACATCAACTGGTTGCTTGAAATCGAAAGATGGCACGCTTATCATGGAAAAAGACAAAATATTAGACAGATCGGGAGAGTACATTAAAGACCTTTTTGAGGATGACAGAAACGAAGAACACATTATAAAAAAGAACTTTGAAGGACCACCCATAATCAAAGATGAAGCTAGAGTGGCACTGAAAAATATGAAACCGAGAAAAGCCCCAGGACCAGACAACATTACCACAGAGATGATTGAAGTCCTGGAGGAATTTGGCATAGAAAAAATGACAGTCCTCCTAAATGAAATTTACGACACTGGAAAAATTCCCAAAGATATGTCAAAATCAATTTTCATTGCACTTCCAAAGAAGACAGGGGTATAGAATGCGAACTCCATCGCACAATCAGTCTGATGAGCCATGCAACAAATATCCTGTTAAGAATAATCATGATGATGGCAAGGAATAGAATCAAAAGAGAAATAGCAGAAGAACAGTGTGGATTTGTGGAGGGGAAAGGAATTATTAATGCCATATACATCCTAAGAACTATCATAGAGAGGTCAAATGAGATGAATAAGGATTCATATTTATGCTTTGTTGACTACACCAAGGCTTTCGATCGGGTAAGACATGATGAATTGATCAACCAACTGGAGAGACTCAATGTTGATGGAAAGATCTACGAATAATCAGAAATATATACTGGGAACAAACAGTTGCAATGAGAATAGAAAACAATGTAAGCTCTTTCCAAAATATCAAAAGAGGAGTCAGACAGGATTGTGTTTTGTCACCAGATCTGTTTTCACTTTACAGCGAAAACATTATGAGAAACCTAGAAGAAGACCCTGGATTAAAGGTTGGAGAGAAAATGATAAACAACATTCGATACGCAGATGACACCGTGCTAATTGCAGAAAGTGAAAGAGACCTACAAAACCTTGTGAATATACTAGAAATAGAAAGCAAAGTAATGGGTTGGAACTAAACAGCAGGAAGATGAAGTCATGGTGATCAGTAAAAAACATGAAATCCCCTCATGCAAAATAACAGCAAATGGCACAACCTTGACACAGGTTGAGAAATTCAAATACCTGGGAACGATCATTTCATCAGACAGCAGATGCACATCAGAAATAGCCAGCAAAATCGGCCAATCCAAAACAGCATTCAAGAAGATGACAAGCATTCTTACCAACAAATGCCTTAACAATTAACATCAGGAAGAGAGTTCTTGAATGTTATATAGAACCAATACTGTTGTACGGATGCGAGACGTGGACAGTCAACAAACAAAACCAGAACAAGATTGAGGCAGCCGAGATGTGGTTTCTAAGAAGAATGTTGAGGGTTCCATGGACAGCAAAGAAAACAAACGAGACAGTCTTGACGGAGGGTGATTTGGAGCACCTGGTCATGGCGGGAAAGCTGGAGGGAAAGAGAGCACCGGGTAGACCCAGGGAGAAAATGCTGGACGGACTTGCAGAGTGGCTGGGGACGGGGAGGGTGGGGGAGATGCTAGGGGCAACGAGAGAGAGACAGATGGAAGTCCATGATCGCCAACGCCATGTGGCAGGGCACCTCATGATGATGAATGTAAGCTGGTATGCAAAGAGAACAAGCTAGGCCTATGTTTACAGTTGAGAAAATCAATGAGCACATTCTTGTCTTCATGTTTTACAACAACAACAACAACAATATTTTATTTATATAGCGCAAAATCTTGATAAAATCAAATCTAAGCGCTGAAACAGACACACACGCACGCACGCACGCACACGCACGCACGCACGCACACACACACACACACACACACATACACACACACACACATGCACACGGCTATAAATGGGGAGAAAGAATAAAAGCAATGGAAAGTTATAAAGAACATATTATATACAATTATATATTACAATGTGATTCCCCTCCGAGTGGAGACAGGCTGCAGAGGAGATTGAGTGAGGTCAGGATTTTATGCAGAGGAAAAAAGGTGAGTTTTGAGAGCGGACTTGAAGGAGACAAAAGTAGGTTGCTGACGGACTGAGAGAGGAAGTTTGTTCCAGGAGAGTGGACCAGAAACACAGAAGGCTCGTGGACCATAGGTATTGAGCTTAGTGCGTGGAAAGCGAAAAGTCAGAGGATCAGAGGCAGAGCGGAGGGTACGTGAGGGAACATAGATCTCAAGTAGGCTTGACAGGTAATCGGGGGCTGCGTTGTTGAGGCTTTTGTAGCACATGGTGTCTAGTTTGTACTGTATGCGCTTTGATACAGGGAGCCAGTGAAGTTGTGCCAGGAGAGGAGATATGTGGTCAGCTTTTTTCTTTTTGAGTACAAGGCGTACAGCATTGTTTTGAATGCGCTGTAGGATATGAATGGTGGAGGTAGGAAGACCAGACAGGAGTGAATTGCAATAGTCAATGCGAGACATTATGAAGGAGAGAACGAGTTTTGCAGTTGTTTCGACAGAGAGATACTTCCTGATCAGGCTTATACGATGGAGGTGATAGTAGCAAGATCTGGCAGTTTGAGAAACAAAGTTGTTCATGGAGAGGGTAGAGTCAATGCAGACACCAAGGTTTTTAGCTGAATCAGAAATTGGGACTGATGTGTTACATAATGGGAGAGAAAGAGGAGGCAGCTGAGAAAGTTTCTGATGGGTGCCAATGTGGATAGCTTCTGTCTTGTCGTCATTAAGCTGAAGTTTATTGTATGTCATCCAGTTCTTAATGTCCGAGTAACACTCAGTGGTGCGAGTCAAGAGGCCTGTATATTGTCAGGTGAGTCACTGTCTTGAAGTTGGGTGTCATCAGCATAGAAGTGGTGTTTTATAGAGTGGGAGTTGATGATGGTGGACAGGGGGGAGGTGTAAAGAGTGAAAAGAACAGGGCCAAGGACAGATCCTTGTGGAACACCACAGGTCAGGTATGCAGGTTGAGAGTAAGTGCCATTAATGAGAACAGTTTGTTTTCTGTTTGATAGATATGAAGTGAACCAGGAGAGAGCAATGTCAGAGATGCCAAAAGTATGATGAAGTCTAGAAAGGAGAATACCATGGTCAATGGTATCAAAGGCTGCAGACAGATCAAGGAGTGTGAGGAGAGAGACCTTGCCAGTATCAGTTGCAAGGAAGAGATTGTTGAGAATGTGTAGCAGGGCAGTTTCAGTGCTATGGCACTGGCGGTAGGCTGACTGGAAAGGATTGAGGAGATTGTTGGCAGACAGGTGAGAGTTCAGCTGGTTGAGGACAACTTTTTCGATGAGTTTTGACAAGAAAGAGAGATTAGAGATAGGCCGATAATTTTTCAGTTCATTTGGGTCTAAATTGTATTTCTTGAGGAGAGGGTGAACAATAGCAGACTTGAAAGAATCTGGGACAGTTCCAGTTTGAAGAGAAGTGTTGATGATGTCAGTGATGAATGGGAGGAGAGTAGGGAGACAGTCAGAGTAGAGAGAACCTGGAAGAGGATCCAGTTCGCAGGTTTTGAGCGACATGGATCTGATTGTGTTGAGAAT
>JAPXFY010000031.1:1307478-1312807 GCA_030674185.1 Monoplex corrugatus | reverse complement strand
ATCTTCTCCCATACGACCTCAGGGTTGTGGAACTATCTAGGTATGACCTCAGGACCTGGCCAGCTCATGAATTTATGTGCAGGCTTAAGGCTTGTGCCCTGATCATTCTGGATCTTCTCCATCACATGGCACCTGTGATGATAGTGCACATGGAATTCATTCTGAGCACGGAGACGTCATCTTGAGAAACAGAAACTGAAACTGAAACTGTGAAAGAAGCCAGGCTTGCCTGAATGAAAACGCCGTCCTGCATCAATCACAGCATGGTGCCGTGGCTCTTGGTAAGCCCGCATGTAGAAATATAATTATTATCCCATGTGTTCTGTGATGGATCAGTTGGCCATGGTTTCTATCACAGTATGGTGCGGTGGCTCTTGGTAAGCCCACATGTAGAATATAATTATTATCCTATGTGTCCTATGATGGATCAGTTGGCCATGGTTTCTATCACAGTATGGTGCGGTGGCTCTTGGTAAGCCCGCATGTAGAATATAATTATTATCCTATGTGTCCTATGATGGATCAGTTGGCCATGGTTTCTATCACAGTATGGTGCGGTGGCTCTTGGTAAGCCCGCATGTAGAATATAATTATTATCCTATGTGTCCTATGATGGATCAGTTGGCCATGGTTTCTATCACAGTATGGTGCGGTGGCTCTTGGTAAGCCCGCATGTAGAATATAATTATTATCCTATGTGTCCTATGATGGATCAGTTGGCCATGGTTTCTATCACAGTATGGTGCAGTGGCTCTTGGCAAGCCCACACGTAGAAAATACCCCATGTGTTCTGTGATGGAGCCATCAGTTTCAGTTTGTCAAGACGACGTCTCCGCGCTCAGAACGAATTCCATATGCAGTAAAGTCACAGGTGCCATGTGTATAGTAATAATGGCACAAGCCTTAAGCCTGCACATAAACCCATGAGCTGGCCAGGTCGTGAGGCCCTAATTAGCCTATGCATTACCTAGTCTATATTTTATATTGGTATGTATCGGCCTATCATTGGAATAATCCTGGTTACATATAAATAACATGTGTATCTGTGTATCTAAACTTAAAAAAAAGGAACATATATACATATTTAAAGTAAATAGATAAATAAATAAATAAATAACGGTCTGGAGCCATCAGATGGGTAGATAAGGGCAACCTAAATCCCTTTCCCCCTGAAACATCATCCACAAAAATAGCATAAATACTTCGTAGCTGTTTGTTCTGTTGCTTCAGTTCCTCTGTACTCTGTTTACGCATCTTCTTGAAGATTTTGTCTCTCTTCTTAATGAGGCGACGAAGTGCAGGACTGACCCAAGGCTTATTTTCCTTGACTCTGGCCTGTTTGTGGGGGATGAAATCATTTATTGCTGCTCATAATGAGTCTCTGAAGAGGGTCCATAGTTCCTCTGTACTGGCAGCTGACTTTTGATCTTTCATCGTCTCATGCAGGTTGGTCATGGCTGTCCTGAGTCCATTCCAGTCAGCCTTTCCATACAGCGGTATCTGTCTTGGAGTCTGTTTCCTCATTTGAGAGTGTACAGATATTTCACAGAAAACCGCCTCGTGGTCAGGAAGACCTGGCAACACTTCGATACAGGGGATGAGTTGTGGACAGTTGGAGATAATCAGATCTAGTGTATTTTCCTCTCTGGTAGGTTCTTCTACAAGTTGTACCAGACCAAAGTCACTGAGTGTTTCAATGAAATCTTGATGAAGCTCAACGTAATAAGGGTTTGATTTTAATTTCATTTCTTTCCAATCCCAGCTGGGAAGGTTTAGGTCTCCTGCAATCACAATGTGGGCGTTTGTGATGGTTGCTACTCTACTTAGGGAGACTCTGAGGAGCTGTAGACTGGTACTGTCAGCTTTATCTGGCCTGTAGTATGCGCATATATAGAGGGTTTTTCTTCCGGGAACCTTGATACAGGCCCAGACTAACTCACAGTCCTCTTGGAGCTCAGGAACCTCAAAACAGTCCAGTCCCTTTTTCACTGCGATGAGCACTCCACCACCATTGCGATTTCTGTCCTTTCGGAAGACAGCTAACCTTTTTTCACCAGACACAAAAATCGGACGTCTATCGCATTCCGCCATCTTGGAGAGTTTTCAATCAGAGAGAGAGAGAGAGAGAGAGAGAGAGAGAATAAAGGGAGATAGAAAGAAACGTTTTGAAGCGTGCGAACACGCTCGATTATGTCCCTTAATAATGTTAATGGCGACGCTTCCGGTAGCAGAGTAAGTTTTTCAGACGAAAGCTTTTGTTGACTAATTATCTCGTCAGATGTATCTTATAATTTGCACAATTTACAGAGCCTGAAGCCTTGATGGTTCTACACCGTGGAAAAGTGCAGTTTACGATTGTTCATCGACATGTTATGCGTGAAGGATGGAAGTAATGCAATTGTTTACGTTGGACTTGGAGTGCACGTTCACGTTCACGTTGGTTTGTTGACATCGATATATCTGAATCAGTGTATTGATTTTCAGTGTTTATCGGTGTCAAAATAACCACAATAATGACAGTAATAATGAAATAATTCCATATTATAGTGATATAAAGTTTTACTGTGCGTGCCATTTTATTGCTGCAAGTGGACTCGATGATGAATACTACCCGTAGGCGTAGGGAGGAAGGGTGGGGGTGGGGGATCACACACACTAACACGCACTAATGGACACTGATAGTGACACTGATACTTCGAACGTGATACAGCGACAGTGATTCTGTGTTATAATACACACATGGACATTAGTTAGGATTTGTGCTTATGCCATATTTTTTGTGTGGTAACACAATGTGACTTCACACACACTCACACACACACACAAACACACACGTACATGCGTACACATACACATGCACACACATTTACACCACATTGCACACACATAACACACACACACACACACACACACACACACACCACACACACACACACACACACACACACACAACACACACACACACACACACAATGTTCAGATAGAACATACGCAGACACACACACTGCATTCAGACACACAGAAACACACACACACACACACACAAACACAAACACATACACAATACAAACACACATACATGCATGCGCACACACTCAACACTGACATGGGGAGAAAGAGACTTGCACAATATCTCTCTCGGCCTGCCTCATTACCCACACACGCTCAAACACATACACACACACACACACACACACCACACATGCACACAAGCACACAAGCACACACACACACACACACACACACACACACGCACTCACGCATGCATGCACACACACACACGCACGTACACACACACACACACACACACACACACACACACACACACACACACACACACACACACACACACACACACACACACCACACACACACACACTCAGTGACAACAATACGCACACTCTTCCTTCTCTTGTAATGGTTTGTATGTGGACAGTCAATGTTATTCAGTATTAACACAATGCTTGTCGGGTTATAAGGGAGTCAAGTTTTAGACTTTGAGCTAAAGAAACAATTGATGTGATGTAGTGCATCAGCTGATAAAGTGGAGAGTTATCTGAGCATTTTAAGTTCGAACATTTTTCAGTTTTGAGCAAACTGAAACCGTAAAGTTCTGGATTTGGAAAGGTCTTATCAAGATAATTACGTAATGCACAAGTATGCAGAGATCTTTGTAAGATAATTATGTGATGCACAAGTATGCAAAGATCTTGTAGATATTATGTGATGCACAAGTATGCAGAGATCTTTGTAAGAATAATTACGTGATGCACAAGTATGCAGAGATCTTGTAAATGTAAGATAATTACGTGATGCACAAGTATGCAGAGATCTTTGTCAGATAATTCGTATGCACAAGTATGCAGAGATCTTTGTCAGAAACACACTGGGTATCAAAATACTAAGCAGGCAGGTGTGAAAAAGCTTGAACCCTGAACATTTGCAATCAAGTTGTTCTGTTATGTCAGTATTGAGTATATATTGTATATAATGTTTTTTTTTGTTCTTTTTTCTTCTACTTTGAGTACACTTATGTATAATTTTCCATCGCTTTTCTTCGTTTTCCCCATTTATAGCCATGTGTATGTGTGTGTTTGCGTGTGTGTGCATGCGTGCGTATGTGTATGTTCAGCGCTTTAGATTTGATTTTTTATCAAGATTTTGTGCTATATTAGTATAAATATTGTAATTATTATTTATTATTATGTTACGTATAATTAATAGGAGTATGGTCAATCAAATTCAGTCATATTGCAAAATACAGTCAGTTATCTTTTGCTACTAGTTGTATTGCTTGCTCTAACTTGTGAATGAAAATAAACCAAAAATTTATACAATTTAGCTCAATTCATGAACATGATACTGATAGATCCTTAAAAGTAGTTGTTTTTTTTTTACACTAATGATAAGGAATCAGTGGTGGGTTTCATGAGTTGGGATACCTGACGTAAACATTGCTAAAAGTTGGGAAAAAGCGCGGCTTGTCCCATAACCTTGAAGTCCTAAGAGTGTGAAGTTGTAGAGACCTCTGTCTTTCTCAGGGCCAGCATTATCTTCTGTCCATCACTTTTTTCTGCCTTGTTGGTCCATTCACCTGTGTGTGTTTGATAAAGTCTTACACACTGTCTAGGATTGACAATTGGGTACATATGTTAAATGCATTTTTGGCTCTAGGGAAATAAGATATGCGGAAGCGATTTTAGGTAATTTACACCTGTATATATATGTATGTTTTAATGTCCTTAGTTATGTTTAAATTTGTATTCAGGTATTTTTTAAAAATCATCTGTGTGATAATTTGGACAGAGTGGTCAATGCCAGGGGCATCTTACATTATGTGCGCGAATGCATTGATCATTTGATGTGTATACTTAATTTTCTTTTTTTTTTTCCCCTGTCAAGTACTGTGTATGTATTGAAATGGTTAATATGTATAGCCTTGATATGGCTATATGCAGTTATAATTAATAATAATTACAATATTTATATAGCGCAAAATCTTGAACATACACATACGCATACACGCACACACACACACACACACACACACACACACACACACACTCACACATGGCTATAAATGGGGAAAAAGAATAAAAGCAATGGAAAATTATAGAGAGCATATTATATACAAATATATATTACAATGTGATTCCACTCCGAGCGGAGACAGGCTACAGAGGGGGGATGAGTGAGGTCAGGATTTCATGCAGAGGAGAAAAGGTGAGTTTTGAGAGCGAACTTGAAGGAGACAAAAGTAGGTTGCTGACGGACTGAGAGAGGAAGTTTGTTCCAGGAGAGTGGACCAGAAACAGAGAAGGCTCGTGGA
>JAPXFY010000031.1:1294978-1302478 GCA_030674185.1 Monoplex corrugatus | reverse complement strand
TCTTACGGTTGTGACAGTGTATGTCAAGGTCATGTCAGTGTCAGACACTGATGTGAAAAATGGCAGAAAATGGCGTTTTCAACAGCGGATTATTGAAACTACATCAAGGTACATGTCGCCCTCGGAAAGAATGCATCCGAAATACTTGAGGACATGACAGCTTTGGGACAACCTTCTGCTCCTTCGAAAGCAACTGTGTTCAGATGGGTAAAACATTTTGCAAGTGGCCAGGCCAGCACTGAAGACAACTTGGGGAAAATGCGAAAAAGCAAAAAGTGTGATGAAGGTTAGTGGCTAGTGTGAAGGCAATGGTTAATGCTGATTCAAGAGTCAGCCTTGAAGAGATCACTGATTGTCTCGACATTCATTCGTTGGCTGCATCGAGGATCCAAAGAAATCAGCTTGGCTACAGAAGGTGTCATCAAGATGGATCCCTCATATTTTGACACCAGAAAATAAGGGGGGTAGATTACGTTTCTGCCAAGATATGCTGAAAATTTACAAGAACTGCGACCCTAAGCGGCTGGATGAAATTGTGACAGGTGACAAAACCTGGGTGTACATGTATGAACCTCGGAGAAAGTCACAGAACAAGGCCTGGATTCCTAAAGGTGGGATTCCTCCTCAAATCGCTCATCGTCAACGTTCGCAAAAGAAAGTGTTATACACCATCTTTTTCAACACAAAGGGGATCATGCTACAGAAACCATGCAAACAAGGAGAGACCATCACCAGAAAGTTCTACAGAGACTCAGTACTGTCTGACATCAAGAAGTTTATGCAACTTCCCGCCAACCGCAGGCATGAGAGGAATCAAATTCTTCATGATAATGCACCTGCTCACAAGTCAAGCTTGTAGAGAATACCTTGCAACCGAGAACATCCATACTTTGCCACACCCTGCTTACTCAGTTAAACTTTTACCTGTTTCACATCTGAAGAAATCACTGGCAGGAAGAAGTTTAAAGAGCCGAGCAGCCTTGGGAACGGCAGTTTCCCAGTGTCTGTCACATATACCCAAAGAAGCCTACAGAGCAGCATTTCAACAGTGGATTGAGCGAATGCAGAAGTATGTGGCAGCAGGAGGTGAATACTTCGAACAGATGAAATGAATCATTTTTTTTGCCGGTGAGTCTTTGAGTATATGTTTGTTGGTCTCATTCTACTGGAAAGTACCCTCGTATAAGGCACCAAATCTTGATTCAAGAATCAAGCCAAGGCATGCACTCCCATCATTCACCAAAGCAATCCCCAACAACGACCAAATCTCGAGGGCACAAAGCACACACAAACTGGGAGGGGGAAGACAGGAGGGGAGTACGGCTTGTGTCCCCGACCAAGTCGTCATCCTCAGTCTCCACTCTCACACATACACACTCATGTACACACTCACATACATGCACACACACACACAAACACACATGCGCGCACACAAGCACACACACACATCTGTGCACACTAAACACACACACACCTACACACCACGCGTACACACACACGCGTACACACACACACACACACACACACACACAACACACACACACACACGTACACACACACACACACACACACACACAACGCGCCACACACACACACACACACACACACACACACACACACACACACACACACACACACACACCTACACACACACGCGTACACACACACACCACACACACACACACACACACACACACACAACACACACACACACACACACACACACACACACACACACACAAGGATGCTGAGCTTGTTTGACGAATGACCCTTGAACCAACTTGTCATCTCTGTCACACACAGAAGTTCTCTCTCTCCAAAAGTTTTTTTTTTTTGGCCAGAGTAGCTGGGCAAATGCCCAGCTGTTTTTTTTTTTAATGATTTTCAACTGCTTTGGGATCTTCAGCATGCACAGGCCAGAAGGCACATGCGTCCGACTTTTTTTTTTTTTGGTCCTCTTCTGACAGAGTTGTGATGGGCCATGTCTCCTATCCCTGCACTTGGTGGGGGCAAGATTACTGTAAGGTGTGTTCATCTGTTTGGTCCTCTCTGATGTTGGGCAGGTGGTGGTGGCTTCACTTTGAACTTGAGCTGGTTGTGGGCATTGCACTGGTTGTGGCCTGTGCAGAACCTGATCAGACCACTTGCTGCTGTCTACAGAAGGTGATAGTTGTCCCTTTCTGTCTGTGACTTAAGGAGTGATTTGATGATGCTCCTCTTCTCACTGTACCTGATGACAGTAAGTTAACAAGAAGCATGCAAGGGTGCGGATGGGACCCGTAGCACCAGTGCCTTGCCACTCTCGGGGACTCTCACCTCCCACGCTTCCAACACCTCCTGATAGTTATTTCATCAGGCAAAAAGGGGGGATGGGAGGGGGCACTACCCACACCCCATATGACCCACTTGGATCTGGTCGATCATCGGGTACCCTGCCAAAAACTAAAAGGCAAGGTGGAGAAATGACAACCCCCAGATATAGCCACACATTGCTTGTCAAACGGGTCCAGCCCAGCCACTGAATCAAGAGAGAATTAACCCTTTGATTCCTGCACTCTCCCCAGCAGCATCCTGCATTGTCAACCATGTTGGCAAAGCAAAAACTTAACTCACTGACTACCTCAGAGGGTTAGACAGCCCTCTCTTGCTCTACGCTGGGCCCTCATCTTTCTCTTGAGCAGCCCACTCTGCCACCAGCTCGCATAGCTACCCTTTCCTTCCCTTGTACTATAGTCTCGACAGTTAGCAGTTGGAAGCTCCCAACGTTGTCGTACTTCAACTACAGGGGGTGTTTGAAAGGCCATGAAAGTGGCCAGGCATGATGTTCCAGACACAGCCCATTTTGCTGTTCAGCAAGGTCTGAGATGCCCTGAAAAAGGGGATTCCAAGTTTACCATCTTTCCAGGCAGCCAGCAGGCCTTTGCCTGTGGTCATCGGCCTGATTCCCTGAAGTCAGCGGCCAGTATGATAGAAGCACTGTCTGCCCGTTGGTTACTGCTTCATTCATTTAAGTCTGAGCCAACTGAGAGAACTTGGAAGGATTATATGTCTCGTCACTGTCATTCTTATCAGTGATTTGATGACACAAAGCTGAAAATAACAAGGAAGCTGGTATGAATTTGAAAATTACAAGTTCCAGTGTCTGCCACTGCCATTACATCATCAAGTTGACATCGGCTTACCCAGTTCTTTTCCACACACACACACACACACACACACACACACACACACCACACACCACACACACACACACACACACACACACACACACACACACACACACACACACACACACACACACACACACACACACACACACACACACACAACACACACACACACACACACACACACAACACACACACACACACACACACACACACACACACACACACACACACACACACACACACACACACACACACACACACACCACACACACACACACACACACACACACACACACACAACACACAACACACACACACACACACACACACACACACACACACACACACCACACACACACACACACACACACACACACACGAACAGAACACACACAACAACACACAACAAACACAACAATCGTGGAGGAAGAATATAAACGTAGTAATAGAAGTTATGGATAAAGTATGAAACAATTGTGTGAATGGATAGAAGTATGAAACAGTGTGAGTGGATAGAAGTATGAAACAGTGTGAGTGGATAGAAGTATGAAACGTGTGGTGAATGATAGAAGTATGAAAACTTGTGTGTGAGTGGATAGAAGTATGAAACAGTGTGAGTGGATAGAAGTATGAAACGTGTGAGTGGATAGAAGTATGAAACAGTGTGAGTGGATAGAAGTATGAAACAGTGTGAGTGGATAGAAGTATGAAACGTGTGAGTGGATAGAAGTATGAAACTGTTGTGTGAGTGGATAGAAGTATGAAAAGTGTGAGTGGATAGAAGTATGAAACTGTGTGTGAGTGGATAGAAGTATGAAACAGTTGTGAGTGGATAGAAGTATGAAACGTTGGTGAGTGGATAGAAGTATGAAACTGTTGTGTGAGTGGATAGAAGTATGAAACTGTTGTGAGTGGATAGAAGTATGAAACAGTTGATGTGGAAATGGGATAGGAGTATGAAACAGTTATGTGAATGGATAGAAGTATGAAACTGTTGTGTGAATGGATAGAAGTATGAAACTGTTGTGTGAATGGATAGAAGTATGAAACTGTTGTGTGAATGGATAGAAGTATGAAACTGTTGTGTGAGTGGATAGAAGTATGAAACAGTTTAGGATAGAAGTATGAACAGTATATGTGTGAGGATGGAGTAGACAACAGTTGTATGTGAAGACAGAAGTGTCAAATCTCTTGTGTGATGAGATAAATAATAAAGGAAATGTCGCCTGTGACACTGATAGAAGTATGAAACTGTTGTGTGAATGGATAGAAGTATGAAACTGTTGTGTGAATGGATAGAAGTATGAAACAGTTTTAAGCATCAGAGTTGAGTGTGGGATTGTGTGGAGGACTGGGACCACACAGTACAGTTGTAGCTTGACCAACACCACAGGTGTCTGCATCTCTTTGACCTGGTTGATGCCAGGATATATAATGAAAGGAAGCATACAGTACAGCCCTGTGACACATGAACTATGATGAAGGTTTCAGTCTGAAATGGAAGTATGCAGCATCATCACTGTCATTCCCATTCTCACCACAATAGTATTGTGAACAATGATCCCATATGCTGTGGTCACTTATGTCACCCTCTCATCGTGACGTCCATTTTGGTGGGTCTTGAGATGCATTGAAGAGCTGAAATGAGCGGCATGGGGTTTAGTAACACAGGAATGATGCAGAAGATGAGGAGAAGAAAATCGCTTTTGACATAATTTCAGAATCACTCAGAGCATGAACTTGATTTTGTTATTTACCGTTCAGCATCTGATCACCAACAGATCCTCCAATATGCCACAAAATGAATCAGTTAGAAGTCGGGATTTGAAGCAGTCAGCTTAGGAAGGGTGTGGGAAAGAAGGGGAGGTCGGCTCATGAAGATGTAGTGTAATGGAGCTGTGAGCTGAATGGGTGGAAAGAGGTGAGTCGGGTCATGAAGATGTGGTGGATATGGTGAGCATGGTGAGCATGGAATGGGTGTGGGAAAGAAGGTGTGGTCGGCTCATGAAGATGTGTGATATGGTGAGCATGGTGAGCATGGAATGGGTGTGGGAAAGAGGTGTGGTCGGCTCATGAAGATGTGGTGTGATATGGTGAGCATGGAATGGGTGTGGGAAAGAGGGTGAGCTCGGCTCATGAAGATGTGGTGTGATATGGTGAGCATGGAATGGGTGTGGGAAAGAGGGTGTGGTCGGCTCATGAAGATGTGGTGTGATATGGTGAGCATGGAATGGGTGTGGGAAAGAGGGTGAGCTCGGCTCATGAAGATGTGGTGTGATGTGGTGAGCATGGAATGGGTGTGGGAAAGAGGGTGAGGTCGGCTCATGAAGATGTGGTGTGATATGGTGAGCATGGCTCCTTACATCTTTATTAATTTGTTTATTCTTTCATTTAAAATCTTTTCATTGAAGTGATTTTAGACAGATGTATATATTTATGTCTGCTTTTTGTGAGTGTGTTCGTTCGTTCGTTCCTTGATTTAACATCTTTTCACTATAAGTGATATTAGACGGAAAGTGAGTGTGTTTGTGTGCACATATGTGTGTGTGTGTGTGTATGCGTATGTATGTGCATGCATGCATGCATGTGTGTGTGTGTGTGTGTTGTGTGTGTGTGTGTGTGTGGTGTGTGTGTGTGTGTGTGTGTGTGTTTGTATGCATGCATGTGTGCTTCTGTGTGTGTGCATGTGTGTGTGTTTGACCTAGGTATATGTCCAACTCCAGTACTGTATTCAGTACTCTCAATTGCTGTGTTTTGATATTTAGACATCATAGATGTCTGAAAACCTTGCAGGTATGGAGCCGCGTCTCCAAGGCCAAGTGCAGGCCGTTCACATGTATAGAATCGAACACAAGCCACACGGATAACGATGTCAAGTCCGAGTCAAGCGGAGCACGTAACAGCAGTGACAGGCCGACAGACACTGAGACAGACACGATGACTGAAGTCATTGGCTCTAAATCCATTCCTGGCATCGGTGGTCAAAGAGACAAACGATCACGTAGTGACCAGCCACAGGTATTTTGTGTTTGTGGACGTTCTGAGCAGTGTTTTGTCACATGCTTTGTGTGTGCATGTTGTTGACTCTGCAGGCATGCAAGGGCCTTTTTGTGTTAATAATATTGCCACCTTCAGGAAATTCTGTGCTAGAAATGTCTTTAGTGTCTTTGTGTCTGCCTGCTCCTTTGCTTTCTGTCATTTCTTACTGTCATTGTCCACCTGCTGGTCCACTCACCTGTATGGTTCTGTAAAACATAGGGTGAGCTGCTGACACAGAGGATCCTACTACTGAAACTATACAGCATTATATACTTTTTATTAGGATTGATGGTTGGGTACATGTATTAACTCCGTTTTTGCCTGTTACTTACTTTTTATTAGGATTGATAGTTGGATACATGTATTAACTGTGTTTTTTCCCAGGGAAACATCCCCTGTGGGGATGTCAGGGGCTCTTTTAGTATAAATAGTATCCCCACCTTCTGGAAATTCTGTGCTAGAAATTTCCTCTTTTCTGTCACTCTCTTTGTTTCTGCCTTGTTTCTTTGCTTTCTGTCATTTCTTCCTATCATTTTCTGCCTTGCTGGTCCATTCACCTGTGTGTGTTTGATACAGTCTTACTACTTTTTCTTAAGATTGATAATTGGGTCCATGTATTAACCCTTTGAACCCGGCTGGCCGATGCAGCGGCCAGTGCGATTAATACCTCTGGACCCAGCAGGCTGCTGGAGTGGCCTGACATGTCTGGTTGACCTGGCCTGGTATGGTGCTGGCGTGCGGTATGCGACCTACCGGCACCTACTCTCCTCTGCCACATCCTGTTTATATCACCGAATTCCAGACACCCTATACTTTCTTCCTGGCAAATCTTTAAGCATTACAAGGATTTATTCTGAGACACCAGTTTTTGCTAGAATTTCTCTAAAAATACTCAGGGTTGAGGGTATCAGAGGTCTAGAAGTACTTAGGGTTGAAAGGGTTAAGCACATTTTTGGCTCTAGGGAAGAAGCAATTTTTGATAATTTATGCCTGTTTTTATGCCCGTTTTATTTTATGACTAGAGGAAGTGAGATGGAAGGGGGCAGGCATGATAACGTCTTGAGAGCATACAGTAATATATTCTGGTGGAAACTCATACGAAAGAGGAGTAGGCATCGGAATGAACAGGGACAAATCAAAAAGCAGTTAGGGGGTACTGGGCTGTGTCCGACAGAGTTTTGCTGGTTAAATTGGATGGCAGGCCATTTGATATCAACATCATTCAGGTGTATGCACCAACATCCGCAAGTACTCAGGAAGACATCGACAACTTCTACGAGGTATTAGAGAT
>JAPXFY010000031.1:1274978-1289978 GCA_030674185.1 Monoplex corrugatus | reverse complement strand
TATATCAATTATGAAAACGTGTTTGACTCCATGGAACATGAAGTAGTATTTAAGTCATTGAGAACAGTAGTATGAATGAAACCAATGTCGGTATACCAGAAGTTAATCTACTCTGAGACCTCTGCAAGACAACACATATATACTCGTGTCTCAGAAGAAATACCATTACTTACGAGATGTGAGACAGGGAGAGCCTATATCGCTAGAATTATTTACAGAACAATTCAGGAAGTCTGTGAAAATGCCTAATTAGAAGAGACAGGAATAAACATAGATCTCAAATCTATCGACCTCTCCTCATTTTCATCTGATGCCTTCCGTCTCCTTTCTGAAAAGTCACATAACCTTGCCGATGAATTCTACACTACTCTCCACCATCTTCTGGACACTCATGCTCCAGCCACAACCCGTCTTTTACCTGACCGCCCCCTACCCCCTGGCTCACTCATGAGATTGCCTGTGCAAGACGTGCCCGCCGCAGAGCAGAGCGCCGCTGGCGCAAATCCAAACTCATTGTACATAGGCAACTTTTCCAAGCCTCTAAAACAAAAGTATCCACCCTCATTGCATCTGCAAAAACAAACTATTTCCAAACCAAAATCCTGAATGCCTCTTCTTCAAAAGAACTCTTTACAACCATGAATCATCTCCTTGGCACACGAAAAGATTTACCTCTCCCAACAAAACACACAAATGAAGAACTCCCATCTGTATTCTCCAAGTATTTCACCACCAAAATACAAACTCTTCGTGACAGGCTCGACAGGACACCCTGTCAACCATGCCCACCTGACCCTTCCTTCTCTGGCACACCTCTTACTACTCTTACCCCAATCTCACAAGAAGAAATTCTCAACACAATCAGATCCATGTCGTTCAAAACCTGCGAACTGGATCCTCTTCCAGGTTCTCTCTACTCTGACTGTCTCCTTACGCTCCTCCCATTCATCACTGACATCATCAACACTTCTCTTCAAACAGGAACTGTCCCAGATTCTTTCAAGTCTGCTATTGTTCACCCCTCTCCTCAAGAAATACAATTTAGACCCAAATGAACTGAAAAATTACCGGCCTATCTCTAAATCTCTTTCTTGTCAAAACTGCTTGAAAAAGTTGTCCTCAACCAACTGAACTCTCACCTGTCTGCCAACAATCTCCTCAATCCTTTCCAGTCAGCCTACCGCCAGTGCCATAGCACTGAAACTGCCTTGCTACACATTCTCAACAATCTCCTCCTTGCAACTGATACTGGCAAAGTCTCTCTCCTCACACTCCTTGATCTGTCTGCAGCCTTTGATACCATTGATCATAGTATTCTCCTTTCTAGACTTCATCATACTTTTGGCATCTCTGACATTGCTCTCTCCTGGTTCACTTCTTATCTATCAAACAGAAAACAAACTGTTCTCATCAATGGCACTTACTCTCAACCTGCATACCTGACCTGTGGTGTTCCACAAGGATCTGTCCTTGGCTCTGTTCTTTTCACTCTTTACACCTCCCCCCTGTCCACCATCATCAACTCCCACTCTATAAAACACCACTTCTATGCTGATGACACCCAACTTCAAGACAGTGACTCACCTGACAATATACAGCGCACCACTGAGTGTTACTCGGACATCAAAAATTGGATGACATACAACAAACTTCAGCTAAATGATGACAAGACAGAAGCTATCCTCATTGGCACCCGTCAGAAACTTTCTCAGCTTCCTCCTAAAAACCTTGGTGTCTGCATTGATTCTACCCTCTCCATGAACAACTTTGTTTCTCAAACTGCCAGATCTTGCTACTATTACCTCCATCGTATAAGCCTGATCAGGAAGTATCTCTCTGTGGAAACAACTGCAAAACTCGTTCTCTCCTTCATAATGTCTCGCATTGACTATTGCAATTCACTCCTGTCCAGTCTTCCTGCCTCCACCACTCACATCCTACAGCGCATTCAAAACAATGCTGCATGCCTTGTACTCAAAAAGAACAAAGCTGACCACATATCTCCTCTCCTGGCACAACTTCACTGGCTCCCTGTATCAAAGCGCATACAGTACAAACTAGACACCATGTGCTACAAAAGCCTCAATAACGCAGCCCCCGATTACCTGTCAAGCCTACTTGAGATCTATGTTCCCTCACATACCCTCCGCTCTGCCTCCGATCATCTGACTTTTCGCTTTCCACGCACTAAGCTCAATACCTACGGTCCACGAGCCTTCTCTGTTTCTGGTCCGCTCTCCTGGAACAAACTTCCTCTCTCAGTCCATCAGCAACCTACTTTTGTCTCCTTCAAGTCCGCTCTCAAAACTCACCTTTTCTCCTCTGCATAAAATCCTGACCTCACTCAATCCCCTCTGCAGCCTGTCTCCACTCGGAGGGGAATCACATTGTAATATATAATTGTATATAATATGCTCTCTTTAATTTTCCATTGTTTTTATTCTTTCTCCCCATTTATAGCCGTGTGTGTGTGTGTGTGTGTGTGTGTGTGTGTGTGTGTGTGTGTGTGTGTTTGTGTGTGTGTGTGTGTGTGCGTGGGTGCGTGTGTGTGCGTGCGTGCGTGCGTGTGTGTGTGTTTCAGCGCTTAGATTTGATTTTATCAAGATTTTGCGCTATATAAATATTGTAATTATTATTATTATAAGGTAGAAAGAAACTCTAGGGAGAGCTAGACAACAGAAGGTCTTCAGAGAAGTAACCCCCTTTAGACAAGTGTTTCGGCCCTGAATTCCTTACACTCTCGGGGAGCCGGGCCACATCCAGGTCATGACTCCTGGATGCCCTTCTGCTGTTGTCTATTTTTTTTTTTTCCCACGCCGGGGATCGAACCTGGGCGATTCTGCGCTTCAGAACTGCGGTACGCGGTTTTACCAATGTGCTAACGGGGCACACATCATCTGTAGGGAATTTAATCCTTATGAAGTTCACTTTTTTCGTTCCTCCTTGCCCAGATCCAGCTTGAGCTCCTTTCTGCTGCCTCTGCCATCGCTTTAAGGGCTCTAGTCCTCTTCTTCCCAGAAATGGCGAGTTGTTTCATGAGATCATAAGCGGAGGTGCCCACACAAACCCTCTTGCCCCGACCTCTATGGCGAAGATTTTGACCCGCAGACCTGCTTTCTTCAGGGTGCTGGCAAGACCGGCGTATTTTTCGGTCTTGTAGATATGTGCTTCTTCCATTCTGCTTTCGTATGGCACAGTGAGTTCTATCAGAATCACTTGTTTCGAGGAGTCAGAGTGGAGAGCGATGTCTGGTCTCATGCCTGTCTTGCTGATGACATCTGGGTAATTTCTCCACTCTGGGAGGTCTGCTGTACACTCCCAGTCGACTGCTCCATCCAGAAGACCCTTTGGTAATGTGCTGGTTGTCATAGCACTTTCGGGCCAGACCTGTTTCCCTCCTGCTTTGTAGAACGTTGTCATAGCAATTGGTGCGTTTGGGGTCATGGTTTTTTCGCTAACCACATCTGTGATCACTTTCAGAACTTGGTTGTGCCTCCATGTATACCTTCCTTGGGCTAGCGCTACTTTGCAAGAGCTTAGGACATGTTCCACTGTTTGTTTCTTCTGACAGAGCGGACATGCTGGGTCGTCTGCTTTCCCCCATTTCACTAAGTTTGCATTCGAGGGGAGCAGGTCATATACAGATCTGAGGAGGAAGCTTATCCTTAGAGGAGCCATGTGCCACATATCGTTCCAGCTGAGACTTCTTTGGAGTGCACTGTCCCATGTTGTCCATTGCCCCTGTTGACCTTGCTGGACTGCCTTCTGCACTCTTTTGACATCTTCTTCTTCCTTCAACTCCTGTATGATCATGTCTCTTTTTTCCTTCCCTTTGGCTTTGGACCACCACTGCATTTTTGTTGCTCCCAGTCCCTGTCTGTTGGTTTGCGTGTGTCCAATTATTTCTTTGATGCTGAGGTTTCTCTTGGCATTGTTTACAGCCTCTTGGACTTTCCACTTTCTGCCAGTTCTCAGCTTTGGATGAACTGATCTCACGATATTGTCTTCCGATTCCTCCAGCATGCTCAACAGTCTTGCTTTTCCAACTTTGTATTCCTCCACTATGGATTTGAGAGGTAGCTTCAGCATTGCTTGACGACAGTAGAATGCAACATCAGTGAGACCAGGTGGGACACCGAGCCATTTTCTTGTGTATTTGTTGATTTTGGCTTCCATTGCTTCGACTGTGCTGGTGCAAATGTCATAGATTAGCAGTGGCCACAGCAGCTTTGGTATCAGCATGAACTGTAGACACCAGACTTTGTATTTGCCTGGCAGTCCGCAGTTATCTATTTTCTTCAGGCCTTCTTCTGCTGTTTGCTTGGTTTCACATCCCCTTTGTGTGTCTTTCAGGGAGTCATCATACCATCTTCCGAGACTTTTTACTGGCTCTTCTGTGACAGTGGGGATGGCTTGGTTGGCTACCATGAATTTGACTGAATCTGCCACTTTTCCTTTTCGCAGTGAGAGACTTCGGGATTTCTTAGGTTTGAACCTCATTCTTGAAGAGGCCACCAGCTCATCCAGCTGCTTTAAGATTTGGTGTGTCTCTTCCTCATCCGTGGACAAGACTGTTGTGTCATCCATGAAAGCTTTCAGAGGAGGCATCTGGTATCCATCTCCCAGATTCACTGGACCTGAACTCTTCATTGCAGCTTTCAAGATGACTTCCATTGCCAACACGAACAGTATGGGAGAGATTGCACAGCCCATTGCAATGCCCACCTCTAGGTCTATCCAGTCCGTGGTGTATTCTTTGGTAGAGAACCGCATTGAGAACCCTTGGAAATACTTCCTCAGCATTGTTCGGATGTTTTCTGGGATGTGATACATTTCAAGAGCCAGCTGGATCATATCGTGTGGAACTGATCCATATGCATTCGCCAGATCAAGCCAAACTACGTCAATGTCTCTCTTCTCTGTTCTTGCTTTTTGGATGGCATCCCAAATCAACGTGGCATGTTCCAAGCATCCAGGCATTCCTGGTATGCCTCCCTTTTGGACTGACATATCCAGATACTTGTTTTCAGTCAGGTATTTTGTCAATCTTGCTGCCATAACAGAGAAGAAGATTTTCCCCTCGACGTTCAGAAGTGATATTGGCCTGAACTGATTGATGCTGCTGGAGTTCTGCTCCTTCGGAATGTACACTCCTTCAGCTCTCATCCATTGGTCGCTGATCTTCTGGTTCCTCCATGCTGATCGAATCATCTTGTGGAGCCACTCGAGCACTTTTGGGCATTTCTTGTAGAGCAGGTATGGTATTCCGTTTGGTCCAGGTGCTGACTTGGCTCTGGCTTTCTTTACTACGTTCTTCACTTCATCCAGTGTTGGTGGTTTGTTATTGAATTTTCCTTCTGGCGCTGCAGGCCAAACCAGATTCTGGATTTCAAGTGGTGCCTCGCGCTGAGAATCGGAATATGTTTCCCTGAGATGCTGCTCTAGGGTTTCCTTGCCCACTGTGAGAGTCCCTGATTTGGGTTGTTCAAACAGCTTTCTTGAAAAGTCAAAGGGATCTTTGAAGAAACGATCTTGAGTCTTCTTCTTTTTGCTCTTTCTTCGCCTTGCTGATTCCACTTTGCTGAGAGCATTGTGTTTGGCCTTCAGATCTTTCCAGAGTTCCAGGAGCCCTTGCTTCTCGAATTCTGAGGCAGTTTTCATTCGCTTTTTAAGCTTCCTTTTCTCCCTCCGGATGCTCTCCATCTGTTGCTGTCTTCTGGATTTCTGGGGAGGCGTTTTTGTCTTTGGCTGCTTCACTCCATAAGTGTCCCTGCAGATAGAGTATATGATGTCTCCGTATGTGTCAAGTTTGTGTTCCAGCGTACTGTTCCCTATTAGCGCATTCAGCTTAAGGACAAGTTCCTCATCTAATTTCTCCCATTGTTCTTTTGCACCGGCAGGCGGCAAATTGAGTTTTCCACGTTTGGCGTTAAGAGCTTGTGCAAAATCCGCATCAGAACCGCCAGCGTGGATGTCCTTGGCACTATGGTTTAATTCCTGGCCTTGGTCATCCAACGTCTCACCTGCTATCGCAGTGCGCTGCTGCTGGTTCGTATGTGTCTTCAAACAGCCCATTTTTGTCCTGTGGATCTTCATGCCGCGTTTGGTGGTGAATCTCCTTCCACACGCACACGGAAATTCCAACTGGTCATTAATCATGGTCCGTTGTGCGTTTCCAGTCGTGATGGAGTCAGTGCCGATGGATTCATCATTCTCTCCCCCTTTCGGTGAATCCTGGGAGCATCTTTCATTTGAAAAACTCGTGGCATGTTATCAAAGGCAAGGTGGGAAGCCAACCCACAAAGCCCGCAGATCTAGTCTTTTTTAGTGTCCTTCGGTCTTTCCTGAATGTCCTCCGAACTATTCCCGGAAGTCAATGGACTGACCATGTGCAGGTAGAAAGAAACTCTAGGGAGAGCTAGACAACAGAAGGTCTTCAGAGAAGTAACCCCCTTTAGACAAGTGTTTCGGCCCTGAATTCCTTACACTCTCGGGGAGCCGGGCCACATCCAGGTCATGACTCCTGGATGCCCTTCTGCTGTTGTCTATTTTTTTTTTTTTCCCACGCCGGGGATCGAACCTGGGCGATTCTGCGCTTCAGAACTGCGGTACGCGGTTTTACCAATGTGCTAACGGGGCACACATCATCTGTAGGGAATTTAATCCTTATGAAGTTCACTTTTTTCGTTCCTCCTTGCCCAGATCCAGCTTGAGCTCCTTTCTGCTGCCTCTGCCATCGCTTTAAGGGCTCTAGTCCTCTTCTTCCCAGAAATGGCGAGTTGTTTCATGAGATCATAAGCGGAGGTGCCCACAAACCCTCTTGCCCCGACCTCTATGGCGAAGATTTTGACCGCAGACCTGCTTTCTTCAGGGTGCTGGCAAGACCGGCGTATTTTTCGGTCTTGTAGATATGTGCTTCTTCCATTCTGCTTTCGTATGGCACAGTGAGTTCTATCAGAATCACTTGTTTCGAGGAGTCAGAGTGGAGAACGATGTCTGGTCTCATGCCTGTCTTGCTGATGACATCTGGGTAATTTCTCCACTCATGGGTGGAGAGACAGGTATAAACATAGATGGAGAGACAGGAATAAACATAGATGGAGAGACAGGAATAAACATAGATGGAGAGACAGGAATAAACATAGATGAAGAGACAGGAATAAACATAGATGAAGAGACAGGAATAAACATAGATGGAGAGACAGGAATAAACATAGATGGAGAGACAGGAATAAACATAGACAGGAATAAACATAGATGGAGAGACAGGAATAAACATAGATGGAGAGACAGGAATAAACATAGACAGGAATAAACATAGATGAAGAGACAGGAATAAACATAGATGGAGAGACAGGAATAAACATAGATGAAGAGACAGGAATAAACATAGATGAAGAGACAGGAATAAACATAGATGAAGAGACAGGAATAAACATAGACAGGAATAAACATAGATGGAGAGACAGGAATAAACATAGATGGAGAGACAGGAGTAAACATAGATGGAGAGACAGGTATAAACATAGATGGAGAGACAGGTATAAATTAGGTATAAACATAGATCATCATCATCATCAGGTGCCTTGCCGCATGGTGTTGAGGATCATGGACTTTCGTCTGTATCTATCTCTTGTTGCCTCAACGGCTCAAGCATCTCTTCCACCCTCTTTGTCTTCAGCCACTCTGCAAGTCCGTCTAGTATTTTCTCCTTGGGTCTACCTGGTGCTCTTTTTCCCTCCAGCTTTCCCGTTGTGACCAGGTGTTCCAATTCTCCTTTCCTCATAAAATGACAATAGATGTTGCCTGTCTTTTCGTAATCTTCCTTATGAGTGATCTACTTGTGTCTGCCTCCATCAAGACTGTCTCATTTGTTTTCTTTGCTGTCCAAGGAACTCTCAACATTCTTCTTAGAAACCACATCTCGGCTGGATCAATCTTGTTCTGGCTTTGGATAGATAGACAGGGATAAACACAGAAGACAGGAATAAACACAGACAGCAAACAGACCAGTTTTTATGTTGAAGGCTGTGATTGAATTCAGGACGTAAGATTTGTTGCTGTGTCAAAAGAACCAACCATCTGACAGAAAACAAATCACAACAAAACAAAACAGAACAGAACAAAACAGACAGAACAAATCACAACAAAACAAAACAGAACAGAGCAAAACAGAACAAAACAGAACAAAGCAAAACAGAACAGAACAAAACAAAACAAAATAAAACAAAACAACAGAACAAAACAAAACAGAACAAAAACAAAACAAAACAAAACAACAAAACAAAACAAAACAAAACAAAACAACAAAACAAAACAGAACAGAACAGAAAACCAAACCAAACCAAACCAAACCAAACCAAACCAAAACAAAACAAAACAAAACAAAACTAAACTAAACTAAAACAAGCAAATGGACACACAAAAAGTATACCAGACGGACAGACAGACAGACAGACAACACACACACACACACACACACACACACACACACACACACACACACACACACACACACACACACACACACACACACACACATACACACACACACACACACACACACACACACACACACACACACACATGCACACAAGCATGCACGCAATTGCATGGATACGTGCACACATGCATGCACACACACATGCACACACATGCACACATAACCCATTTTTCTCACACACACACACATACACACTTCTTCCTGCAATCTTCCACCATGTCCCCTAAACTTCCATTCCACACACGTACACATATTTCTTCTTTTCTGTTTCAGCAAAAGTTCATCGAAGAGAGGGGAGGCATGATGTCGTTCCATGCCCTGATCGGGGGCAGACATGTTATGGCCGTGTCCAGTGACATCCAGGATATTGAGGAACGCTTGCAGTACAATGAAGAGATAGAGTGCGTGACGGTCAGCACACCGGAAAATGAAGTGGACGTCAGTGACGGCGAGGAACCTGTGGAACCCAAAAAAGAAACCACTACTGGTACAGTACATGAAACACAATACTGCGCTGTAACTTAACCCTTTGAGTCCCGCACTCTGTGCACCAGCATCCTGCATTGTCAACCATGCTAACGAAGCAAAAACTTAACTCTTTGATTCCCTCACCCTATCCACCAGCTTCCTGCAGTTGGTGGATGGGATGCAGGAGTCAAAGGATTAGAGTACAAGGTTCTTGTTCGTTATTTTTTTACATTCAGTTTTTACATCCACAGTTCTCCCCCTTGGGGATGCCGGGGGGCTCTTTCAGTATAAACAGTATCCCCACTTTCTGGAAACTCTGTGCTAGAAATATTGCCTCTTTTCTGTCACTTCATTTGTTTCTTTCTTCCTCCTTTGCTTTCTGTCATTTCTTAGTATCATGTTCTGCCTTGCTGGTCCATTCACGTGTACATGTATAATGTGTTCGATAAAGTCTTTTGAACTCTCTCATAGGAGTGATAATTAGGTACATGTATTAAAGTGCATTTACAGATCAAGGGAAATGAGACATGTGGAAGCAGTTTTAGGTAATTTAGGCCTGTTTTTATCTTTTATTGTTTGAATTTGTATTCAGGTGTTTTTTAAATCTTCTGTGTGATAAATTGGAGCGGTTGACACCAGAGGACTCTCCTTAATAATAATAATAATAGTGCATTTATAGAGCGCTTTCCGAAACCTCAAAGCGCTTTACATCAGTAAACCATACATATATAAACCAAATAACAGGCTACAATACAAACAAACTCATCAAAAACTATCCACAGGAAATCAACAACCACACAGACACACCAAATAATCTCTCTCCCTCTCACCCCCCCCCCCCCCCCGCCCACCCCTCTCCCCCATTTTCAAACACACACACACAACACCCACACACACACAGCCACACATCCACACACACACACACACACACACACACTGGCATACACCCCATTGTGCACAATTTCATCCAGAATGTCAAGCAGGATCAACCCACTAGCCAAAATCAGGAAAAACACTGTTTAAAGAAGTAAGTTTTTAAACTTGTTTTGAAAGATGGTAGAGTTTTAGAGTGGCGGACGGACTGAGGCAACAAGTTCCATGTCTGAACAGCAAAAACTGCAAAGGCTCTACCACCGTGAGTTTCTCTGTTATATTTTGGCACACGAAACTTCTTGTCATCCACAGAAGAGCGGAGTGATCGAGAAGGTACGTAGACAGTCAAGAGTTTAGAGAGATAGTCAGGAGCAGTTCCAGAAATGATGTGATAACAAAGGCCTGAATGCATTCAGATGTGTACTTCATTTTCTTTGCCTTTTTTTTCCTGTTGAAGTATTGTGTATGTTCAGAAATGGTTATAGCCCTGATACGGCTCTACACAGTCAGCTGGGCTTTAAACAAAAAAATAACAGTAACGTTGATAATTCCATAATACATACAATATGCACATTACAAACAGACATACAATAACAAAATACGGGGTCAGGAGACCACCTACAAAAATCAGAGGAAAAGTTCCTAAACAAGTTTGTTCCCTTACCGATAGATGATATTATGGATATGGACTTAGCTGTCCACCATTTTCATCATAAGCAATGAAGAATATAATTCAGTATTCAGTGGAACATAGGAGGTGTAAAATTCAGTGAAGAATATAATTCAGTATTCAGTGGAACAAAGGAGGTGTAAAATTCAGTGAAGAATATAATTCAGTATTCAGTGGAATATAGGAGGTGTAAAATTCAGTGAAGAATATAATTCAGTGGAACATAGGAGGTGTAAAATTCAATGAAGAATATAATTCAGTATTCAGTGAAACATACGAGGTGTAAAATTCAATGAAGAATATAATTCAGTGGAACATAGGAGGTGTAAAATTCAATGAAGGATATAATTCAGTGGAACATAGGAGGTGTAAAATTCAATGAAGGATATAATTCAGTGGAACATAGGAGGTGTAAAATTCAATGAAGAATATAATTCAGTATTCAGTGAAACATACGAGGTGTAAAATTCAATGAAGGATATAATTCAGTGGAACATAGGAGGTGTAAAATTCAATGAAGGATATAATTCAGTGGAACATAGGAGGTGTAAAATTCAATGAAGGATATAATTCAGTATTCAGTGGAACATAGGAGGTGTAAAATTCAATGAAGGATATAATTCAGAATTCAGTGAAACATACGAGGTGTAAAATTCAGTGAAGAATATAATTCAGTGGAACATAGGAGGTGTAAAATTCAATGAAGAATATAATTCAGTGGAACATAGGAGGTGTAAAATTCAATGAAGGATATAATTCAGTATTCAGTGGAACATAGGAGGTGTAAAATTCAATGAAAAATATAATTCAGTATTCAGTGGAACATAGGAGGTGTAAAATTCAATGAAGGATATAATTCAGTATTCAGTGGAACATAGGAGGTGTAAAATTCAATGAAGAATATAATTCAGTATTCAGTGGAATATAGGAGGTGTAAAATTCAATGAAAAATATAATTCAGAATTTAGTGAAACATACGAGGTGTAAAATTCAGTGAAGAATATAATTCACTGGAACATAGGAGGTGTAAAATTTATTGAAGAATATAATTCAGTGGAACATGGGGATGTAAAATTTAGTGAAAAATATAATTCAGTGGAACATAGGAGGTGTTAAATTCAATTTTGATGATCTTCATGGAGGTGACCACTTTCCTGTTGCCTTAACAAATGCAAACACAGAAAACAAATCTGTACAGGAATGCCTTAATTTTAACAAGGCCAACTGAGACCTTTTCACTGTGAACATCCAAAGTGAATTACAGGAAGAACAAGTTCAGCAAAGTGAAGGTCCTGCAGAGATTCTAAGAAACACTTGTCATTCTCAGCTATGCCAAAAAAAAAAAAAAAAAAAAGCAATGTCCACATCATCTTGGAAATCTCAAATACCTAAGACATTGTGGTTTTAACATTGAATGTAGTCATATCAAACAAGTACATAGAGGAACTCATTGTTGTGTCTTCAGAACACCATCAACAGACTGCATTCAAACTCATCAAAAACTCAGATCTGAAACCCAAAGTACAAACTTCTATGAAAAATCTGTGGCAAAAGGATTTGAACAACCAGACAGACAATGAATGTTTCCCTAATCCACCCCATCCTTTAAACGGTCCTCCCATCAGTTTCTTGGGAACTATAGGATAGAGCTGATGTTATGTGGGTTACGCACGGGTCACACAGTCTACACTCATACCTTTTAAAAAATGTAGAAGCACCACAGCATGGTGTATACTGTGTGGTGATACAATCAGTGTAGAAGCACCACACCATGGTGTATACTGTGTGGTGATACAGTGTAGAAGCACCACACCATGGTGTATACTGTGTGGTGATACAATCAGTGTAGAAGCACCACACTGTGGTGTATACTGTGCGGTGATACAGTGTAGAAGCACCACACCATGGTGTATACTGTGTGGTGATACAGTGTAGAAGCACCACACCATGGTGTATACTGTGTGGTGATACAATTAGTGTAGAAGCACCACACCATGGTGTATACTGTGCGGCGATACAATCAGTGTAGAAGCACCACACCATGGTGTATACTGTGTGGTGATACAGTGTAGAAGCACCACACCATGGTGTATACTGTGTGGTGATACAATCAGTGTAGAAGCACCACACTGTGGTGTATACTGTGCGGTGATACAGTGTAGAAGCACCACACCATGGTGTTATACTGTGTGGTGATACAGTGTAGAAGCACCAACACCATGGTGTATACTGTGTGGTGATACAATTAGTGTAGAAGCACCACACCATGGTGTATACTGTGCGGCGATACAATCAGTGTAGAGCACCACACCATGGTGATACTGTGTGGTGATACAGTGTAGAAGCACCACACCATGGTGTATACTGTGCGGTGATACAGTGTAGAAGCACCACACCATGGTGTATACTTGTGGTGATACAATCAGTGTAGAAACACCACACCGTGGTGTATACTGTGCGGTGATACAGTGTAGAAGCACCACACCATGGTGTATACTGTGCGGTGATACAGTGTAGAAGCACCACACCATGGTGTATACTGTGCGGTGATACAGTGTAGAAGCACCACACCATGGTGTATACTGTGCGGTGATTACAGTCAGTGTAGAAGCACCACACCATGGTGTATACTGTGCGGTGATACAGTCAGTGTAGAAGCACCACACCATGGTGTATACTGTGTGGTGATACAATCAGTATAGAAGCACCACACCATGGTGTATACTGTGTGGTGATACAATCAGTGTAGAAGCACCACACCATGGTGTATACTGTGCAGTGATACAGTGTAGAAGCACCACACCATGGTGTATACTGTGCGGTGATACAGTGTAGAAGCACCACACCATGGTGTACATTGTGCGGCGATACAATCAGCATTAAACACTTCCTTATTGAATGCTTGGATTTGTGTGAGTGATGTGAGACAAACACTTTACAGCAGACTCCCTGAAGAATTTCTTCAGAGATATTCCTCCTGATGCAATTTTCAGGTTTTTACAAGAAATCAGTAGATTTCATCTCATGTGATCATATTTATAGGAAAGATTTTAAAATGCATTTCGGTAGCACATAACATAACCATATATATTACTAACGGCAAAATACACGACCAGGTGGTCAAGAAATCAGTGAAAACATGTCCGCTGCCAGGTTCCAGTGTCTCGTCCATCTCTGTCCAGTGTCCAGTTGTGGCTCAAGTGACCAACCTTCTCTTTGTTTCAGTACTCTGAAGTGTCAAGATTATTTTCTGTATGTTACATACAGGCCTTCTTTGTGTGCCTTGTTGTATTCCCGGTTCACATCAAGCAATCTGTGAAAACTTCAAGATCATTTACTTTTTTTTTTAGGTTGATTTTTGTGTGAAACATTTCAGGTAAAAAAGTGCAAAAAGTGAGATTAGTAGTATGGTTTGATGTGAATGGGAAGATAATTCTCAGGAGAAATTCAGGATTGGTTGCTTTTTTTATATTTAAAGTGATTCTTGTATGAAACATTTCAGGAAAAAAAAAAGTACAAAAAGTGAACTAAGTAACATAACTCTTTGAGAGTCACAGAGTTATCTCCCCTGTAGAATTTCCTCATGTTCTGAGCTTACCACTTTTTATGTTTGTGGCGGCGTCTATGCTAGCTGAATGGGTTAGCGCAAACTGTGTTGGGTTAAGAAATTCTACATGGGAGATAACTCTGTGACTCTCAAGAGTTATGTTACTTAGTTGATATTTAAAATTCTCCCTGCTTCCCTCTTATTTCCTTTGGTATTACAAAAAGTGAGATTAATAATATGGTTTGACCATTTTGTTTTCTTGTCTGTGACACAGCCCTAAGAAAGAAGACGCTGCGCCACCAGGTTCAGAAGATCCTTAATGCTGCCTTCAGTAAGTGCTGCTTCAGTCATTATTTTCTTGAGTTTCACCAATAGATAGGTTAACCCTTTCACTTCTATAGCTGGTCTGTACGCTGCAAAAACTTAACGCTTTCACTCCCTCACCCAATCCACCAGCTTCCTGGATAGGTGAGGGAGTGAAAGGGTTAGATTTTTACTTTGCTGATAATGCAGATGTTAGCAGCTAGATAGGGTGAGGGTGTGAAAGGTAATGTAGATGTTAGCAGATAGGGTAAGGGTGTGAAAGGTAATGTAGATGTTAGCAACTAGATAGGGTCAGGGTGTGAAAGGTAATGCAGATGTTAGATACGGTGAGGGTGTGAAAGGTAATGCAGATGTTAGCAGCTAGATAGGGTCAGGGTGTGAAAGGTAATGTAGATGTTAGCAGATAGATAGGGTGAGGGTGTGAAAGGTAATGTAGATGTTAGCAGCTAGATAGAGTGAGGGTGTGAAAGGTAATGTAGATGTTAGCAGATAGGGTGAGGGTATGAAAGGTAATGAAGATGTTAGCAGCTAGATAGGGTGAGGGTATGAAAGGTAATGCAGATGTTAGCAGATAGGGTGAGGGTATGAAAGGTAATGTAGATGTTAGCAGATAGA
>JAPXFY010000031.1:1252478-1269978 GCA_030674185.1 Monoplex corrugatus | reverse complement strand
TGATGCTGTTGTGTTTATGTGGATGTCCACTTTATGCTGTTGTGTTGTTATGTGGATGTCCACTTTATGCTGTTGTGTTGTTATGTGGATGTCACTTTGATGCTGTTGTGTTGTTATGTGGATGTCACTTTGATGCTGTTGTGTTGTTATGTGGATGTCACTTTGATGCTGTTGTGTTGTTATGTGGATGTCCACTTTGATGCTGTTGTGTTGTTATGTGGATGTCCACTTTGATGCTGTTGTGTTGTTATGTGGATGTCCACTTTGATGCTGTTGTGTTGTTATGTGGATGTCCACTTTGATGCTGTTGTGTTGTTATGTGGATGTCCACTTTGATGCTGTTGTGTTGTGTGGATGTCTACTTTGATGCTGTTGTGTTGTTATGTGGATGTCCACTTTGATGCTGTTGTGTTGTTATGTGGATGTCCACTTTGATGCTGTTGTGTTGTTATGTGGATGTCCACTTTGATGCTGTTGTGTTGTTATGTGGATGTCCACTTTGATGCTGTTGTGTTGTTATGTGGATGTCCACTTTGATGCTGTTGTGTTGTTATGTGGATGTCCACTTTGATGCTTGTGTTTGTTATGTGGATGTCACTTTGATGCTGTTGTGTTGTTATGTGGATGTCCACTTTGATGCTGTTGTGTTGTTATGTGGATGTCCACTTTGATGCTGTTGTGTTGTTATGTGGATGTCTACTTTGATGCTGTTGTGTGTTATGTGGATGTCCTACTTTGATGCTGTTGTGTTATGTGGATGTCACTTTGATGCTGTTGTGTTGTTATGTGGATGTCACTTTGATGCTGTTGTGTGTTATGTGGATGTCCACTTTGATGCTGTTGTGTTATGTGGATGTCCACTTTGATGCTGTTGTGTTGTTATGTGGATGTCCACTTTATGCTGTTGTGTTTTATGTGGATGTCCACTTTGATGTTGTTGTGTTATGTGGATGTCCACTTTGTGCTGTTGTGTTGTTATGTGGATGTCTCTTTGATGCTGTTGTGTTATGTGGATGTCCACTTTTGATGCTGTTGTGTTGTTATGTGGATGTCCACTTTATGCTGTTGTGTTGTTATGTGGATGTCTACTTTATGCTGTTGTGTTGTTATGTGGATGTCACTTTGATGCTGTTGTGTTATGTGGATGTCCACTTTAATGCTGTTGTGTTGTTATGTGGATGTCACTTTATGCTGTTGTGTTATGTGGATGTCTACTTTGATGCTGTTGTGTTATGTGGATGTCACTTTATGCTGTTGTTTGTTATGTGGATGTCACTTTATGCTGTTGTGTTATGTGGATGTTACTTTATGCTGTTTGTGTTGTATAGTGTGAAGGCTGTCTGAACTAGGTCCATACCCTGTTGTATAGTTGTGAAGGCTGTTCTGAACTAGGTCCACACCCCTGTTGTATAGTGTGAAGGCTTTTCTGAACTAGTCCACACCCCTGTTGTTATAGTGTGAAGGCTGTCTGAACTTGGTCCATACCCCTGTTGTATATGTGTGAGGCTGTGTGAACTAGGTCCACACCCCTGTTGTATAGTGTGAAGGCTGTCTGAACTAGGTCCCACACCTGTTGTATAGTGTGAAGCTGTCTGAACTAAGTCCACACCCCTGTTGTATAGTGTGAAGGCTGTCTGAACTAAGTCCACACCCCTGTTGTATAGTGTGAAGGCTGTCTGAACTTGGTCCACCCCTGTTGTATAGTGTGAAGGCTGTCTGAACTAGGTCCACACCTGTTTGTATAGTGTGAAGGCTGTCTGAACTAGGTCCACACCCCTGTTGTATAGGGGTGAAGGCTGTCTGTAACTAGGTCCATACCCCTGTTGTATAGTGTGAATGGCTGTCTGAACTAAGTCACACCCCTGTTGTGTAGTGTGAAGCTGTCTGAACTAGGTCCACACCCCTGTTGTATAGTGTGAAGGCTGTTTGAACTAGGTCCACACCCCTGTTGTATAGTGTGAAGGCTGTCTGAACTAGGTCCACACCCCTGTTGTATAGTGTGAAGGCTGTCTGAACTAGGTCCATACCCCTGTTGTATAGTGTGAAGGCTGTATGAACTAGGTCCATACCCTGTTGTGTAGTGTGAAGGCTGTCTGAACTAGGTCCACACCCCTGTTGTATAGTGTGAAGGCTGTCTGAACTAGGTCCACACCCCTGTTGTGTTGTAGTGTGAAGGCTGTCTGAACTAGGTCCACACCCCTTTTTGTATAGTGTGAAGGCTGTCTGAACTAAGTCCATACCCTGTTGTATAGTGTGAAGGCTGTCTGAACTAGGTCCACACCCCTGTTGTATAGTGTGAAGGCTGTCTGACTAGGTCCATACCCCTGTTGTGTATGTGAAGGCTGTTGAACTAGTCCACACCCCTGTTGTTAGTGTGAAGGCTGTCTGAACTAGGTCCACACCCTGTTGTGTAGTGTGAAGGCTGTCTGAACTAGTCCACACCCCTGTTGTATAGTGTGAAGCACAGGCTGTTTGTTAGGACTAGGTCCACACCCTGTTGGTATAGTGTGAAGGCTGTTGAACTGTTGTAGTTGTTTGGACTAGTCACACCTGTTGTATAGTGTGAAGGCTGTCTGATACTAGGTCCCACACCCTGTTGTATATGTGAAGGCTGTCTGAACTAGGTCCATACCCCTGTTGTATAGTGTGAGGCTGTCTGAACTAGGTCCACACCCCTGTTCCTCGTATGTTGATAGTGTGAAGGCTGTCTGAACTAGGTCCAACCCCTGTTGTATTAGTGTGAAGGCTGTCTTGAACTGTAGGTCCACACCCCTGTTGTATAGTGTGAAGGCTGTTCTGAACTAAGTCACACCCCTGTTGTATAGTGTGATGGCTGTCTGAACTAGTCCACACCCCTGTTGTATAGTGTGAAGGCTGTCTGAACTAGTCCACACCCCTGTTGTATAGTGTGAAGGCTGTCTGAACTAAGTCCACACCCTGTTGTATAGTGTGAAGGCTGTCTGAACTAGTCCACACCCCTGTTGTGATGTGTGAAGGCTGTCTGAACTAGGTCCACACCCCTGTTGTATATGTGTGAAGGCTTTCTGAACTAGGTCCACACCCTGTTGTATAGTGTGAAGGCTGTCTGAACTAGGTCCACACCCCTGTTGTATAGTGTGAAGCTGTCTGAACTAGGTCCACAACCCCTGTTGTATAGTGTGAAGGCTGTCTGAACTAGGTCCACACCCTGTTGTATAGTGTGAAGGCTGTCTGAACTAGGTCCAATACCCCTGTTGTATAGTGTGAAGGCTGTCTGAACTAGGTCCACACCCCTGTTGTATAGTGTGAAGGCTGTCTGAACTAGGTCCACACCCCTGTTGTATAGTGTGAAGGCTGTCTGAACTAGGTCCACACCCCTGTTGTATAGTGTGAAGGCTGTCTGAACTAGGTCCACACCCCTGTTGTATAGTGTGAAGGCTGTCTGAACTAGTCCACACCCCTGTTGTATAGTGTGAAGGCTGTCTGAACTAAGGTCCACACCCCTGTTGTATAGTGTGAAGGCTGTCTGAACTAGGTCCACACCCCTGTTGTATAGTGTGAAGGCTGTCTGAACTAGGTCCACACCCCTGTTGTATAGTGTGAAGGCTGTCTGAACTAGGTCCACACCCCTGTTGTATAGTGTGAAGGCTGTCTGAACTAGGTCCACACCCCTGTTGTATAGTGTGAAGGCTGTCTGAACTAGGTCCACACCCCTGTTGTATAGTGTGAAGGCTGTCTGAACTAGGTCCACACCCCTGTTGTATAGTGTGAAGGCTGTCTGAACTAAGTCCACACCCCTGTTGTGTAGTGTGAAGGCTGTCTGAACTAGTCCACACCCCTGTTGTATAGTGTGAAGGCTGTCTGAACTAAGTCCACACCCTGTTGTATAGTGTGAAGGCTGTCTGAACTAAGTCCACACCCCTGTTGTATAGTGTGAAGGCTGTCTGAACTAGGTCCACACCCCTGTTGTATAGTGTGAAGGCTGTCTGAACTAGGTCCACACCCCTGTTGTATGTGTGAAGGCTGTCTGAACTAAGTCCACACCCCTGTTGTATAGTGTGAAGGCTGTTGAACTAGGTCCACACCCCTGTTGTATAGTGTGAAGCTGTCTGAACTAGGTCCACACCCTGTTGTATAGTGTGTGAAGGCTGTCTGAACTAGTCCAACCCTGTTGTATAGTGTGAAGGCTGTCTGAACTAAGTCCACACCCCTGTTGTATAGTGTGAAGGCTGTCTGAACTAAGTCCACACCCCTGTTGTATAGTGTGAAGGCTGTCTGAACTAGGTCCACACCCCTGTTGTATAGTGTGAAGGCTGTCTGAACTAGGTCCACTACCCTGTTGTATAGTGTGAAGGCTGTCTGAACTAGGTCCATACCCCTGTTGTATAGTGTGAAGGCTGTCTGAACTAGGTCCACACCCCTGTTGTATATGTGAAGGCTGTCTGAACTAGGTCCACCCCTGTTGTTAGTGTTGAAGGCTGTCTGAACTAGGTCCACACCCCTGTTGTATAGTGTGAGGCTGTCTGAACTAGTCCACACCCCTGTTGTATAGTGTGAAGGCTGTCTGAACTAGGTCCAACCCCTGTTGTTAGTGTGATGGCTGTCTGAACTAGGTCCACACCCCTGTTAGGTTATTAGTTGGTGTAAGGCTGTCTGAACTAGGTCACCCCTGTTGTATAGTGTGAAGGCTGTCTGAACTAAGTCCACACCCTGTTGTTAGTGTGAGGCTGTCTGAACTAGGTCCATACCCCTGTTGTATAGTGTGAAGGCTGTCTGAACTGGTCCACACCTGTTGTATAGTGTGAAGGCTGTCTGAACTAGGTCCAACCCTGTTGTATAGTGTGAAGGTGTCTGAACTAGTCCACACCCTGTTGTATGTGTGAGCTGTCTGAACTAGGTCCATACCTGTTGTATAGTGTGAGGCTGTCTGAACTAGGTCCACACCCTGTTGTATAGTGTGAAGGCTGTTGAACTAAGTCCACCCCTGTTGTATAGTGTGAAGGCTGTCTGAACTAGGTCCATCCCTGTTGTATAGTGTGAGGCTGTCTGAACTAGTCCACACCCTGTTGATAGTGTGAAGGCTGTTGAACTAGGTCCATACCCTGTTGTATAGTGTGAAGGCTGTCTGAACTAGGTCCCACCCTGTTGTATAGTGTGAAGGCTGTCTGAACTAGGTCCATACCCTGTTGTATAGTGTGAAGGCTGTCGACTAGGTCCACACCCCTGTTGTATAGTGTGAAGGCTGTTGAACTAGGTCATACCCCTGTTGTATAGTGTGAGCTGTCTGAACTAGGTCCACACTGTTTATGTGTGAAGGCTGTCTGAACTAGTCCACACCTTGTTGTTAGTGTGAAGCTGTTGACTAGTCCACATCCTGTGTATAGTGTTAAGGCTGTCTGAATGTCCACACCTGTTGTAGTGTGAAGGCTGTCTGAACTAGTCCATACTGTTGTTTATGTGAGTGTCTGAACTAGTCACCCTGTTGTATGTGTGAAGGCTGTCTGAACTGGTCACACTTACGCTGTTGTTGTGTGAGGTGTCTAACTGTTACTGTTGTGTGTTGGGCTGTCTGATTTGTCACTGTTGTTGTGTGTATGTTGATAGTCCATTATGCTGTTGTTTATGTGGATGTCACTTTAATCGTTGTTGTTATGTGATGTCCACTTGAATGCTGTTGTGTGTTATGTGGATGTCCACTATTAACCCTGTTGTTGTGTGTATGTGGATGTCCACTTATGCTGTTGTGTTGTTATGTGGATGTCCACTTTGATGCTGTGTGTGTTATGTGGATGTCCACTTTTATGCTGTTGTGTTGTATGTGGAGTCCACTTTATGCTGTTGTTTGTTATGTGGATGTCTACTTTATGCTGTGTGTTTATGTGGATGTCTAACTTTGATGCTGTTGTTGTTGTATGTGGATGTCCACTTATGCTGTTGTGTTGTTGTAGGATGTCTACTTTGTATGCTGTTGTGTTGTGTGATGTCTCTTAACTGTCTGTTGTTTGTTATGTTGATGACACTTTATGCTGTTGTGTTGTTATGTGGATGTCTACTTTATGCTGTTGTGTTAATGTGTGTCTGACTTTGATGCTGTTGTTGTTATGTGGATGCTACTTTAATGCTGTTTGTTATGTGGATGTCTACTTGGTGCTGTTGTGTTATGTGGATGTCTACTTTGATGCTGTTTGTTGTTATGTGGTGTCTGACTTGTATCGTTGTTGTTAGTGGTGTAGCTTTGAACTGGTCTATGTGGTGTATTTGTGGGTGTATGAATGGTCCACTTTGTGTTGTGTGTAGGGTGTCATTGAATGCTGTTGTTATGTGTGATGTCTTGAACTGGCTTGTGTGTTATAGTGTGAGGTCTACTATGTACTGTTGTTGTGTTGATTGTGATGTCCACTTTGTATGTGTGACTGTATGAACTAGCTGTTGTGTAGTGTGAGGTGTTCTGAACTAGGTCATCTGTTGTTGTTTTGAGGGTGTTGAACTGGTCATGTTGTGTGTTGTGAGGATGTTACTGAACTAGTCTTGTGTTATGTGGTGTATGGCTGTTGATGTTCATGTGATGTATAGTGTTGAATGTGTTTGAACATGTCCATACTGTTGTTGTGTGAGGTGTCTGAACTAGGTCACTTGTTGTATTGTGTGAGGTCTAGTTGAACTATCAGCTGTTGTATAGTGTGAGGTGTATGAACTATCATGTTGATGTGTGTTGATAGGCTGTCTTGAACTAGGTCCATACCTGTTTGTATAGTGTGAGGTGTCTGAACTAGGTCCAACCCTGTTGTATGTGTGAGGTGTCTGAACTAGGTCACTGTTGTATTGTGTGAGGTGTTTGAACTAGGTCCACACCCCTGTGTTAGTGTGGAGGCTGTCTGAACTAGGTCACTGTGTGTATTAGTGTGAGGCTGTTACTGAACAGGTCATGCCTGTTGTTAGTGTGAGGTCTGTTGAACAGGTCATGTTGTTGTGTGAGGCTGTTGAACTAGGTAACCAGTTGTATGTGTGAGGTGTTGAAAGGTCCATCCCTGTTGTATGTGTGAGGCTGTTGAACTGGTCCAACCTGTTGTTAGTGTTGAAGGCTGTGCTGACTAGGTCACCAGTTGTATGTGTGAGGTTTACTGAACTAGGTCCATCCTGTTGTTATGTGAGGTTATGAACTAAGGTCATACCCTGTTGTAAAGTGGAAGGCATGTGTGAACGTGACCACAGCCTGTTGTAACGTGAAGGCTGTTTTATCCACTACCTGTGATAGTGTGAAGGCTGTCTGAACTAGGTCCAACCCCTGTTTGTATAGTGTGTAGGCTGTCTGAACTAGGTCCAACCCTGTTGTATAGTGTGAAGGCTGTCTGAACTAAGTCCACAACCCCTGTTGTATAGTGTGAAGGCTGTCTGAACTAGTCCATACCCCTGTTGTATAGTGTGAAGGCTGTCTGAACTAGGTCCAACCCCTGTTGTATAGTGTGAAGGCTGTCTGAACTAGGTCCACACCCCTGTTGTATAGTGTGAGGCTGTCTGAACTAGGTCCACACCCTGTTGTATAGTGTGAAGGCTGTCTGAACTAGGTCCACACCCCTGTTGTATAGTGTGAAGGCTGTCTGAACTTGGTCCACACCCCTGTTGTATAGTGTGAAGGCTGTCTGAACTAGGTCCAACCCCTGTTGTATAGTGTGAAGGCTGTCTGAACTAGGTCCACACCCCTGTTGTATAGTGTGAAGGCTGTCTGAACTAGGTCCAACCCCTGTTGTATAGTGTGAAGGCTGTCTGAACTAGTCACACCCCTGTTGTTAGTGTGAAGGCTGTCTGAACTAGGTCCACACCCCTGTTGTATAGTGTGAAGGCTGTCTGAACTAGGTCCACACCCCTGTTGTATAGTGTGAAGGCTGTCTGAACTAGGTCCACACCCCTGTTGTATAGTGAAGCTGTCTGAACTAGGCACCTGTTGTATATGTGAGGCTGTCGAACTAGGCCACACCCTGTTGTATAGTGTGAAGGCTGTCTGAACTAGGTCCACACCCTGTTGTATAGTGTGAAGGCTGTCTGAACTAGGTCCACACCCCTGTTGTATAGTGTGAAGGCTGTCTGAACTAGGTCCACACCCTGTTGTATAGTGTGAAGGCTGTCTGAACTAAGTCCAACCCCTGTTGTATAGTGTGAAGGCTGTCTGAACTTGGTCCACACCCCTGTTGTATAGTGTGAAGGCTGTCTGAACTAGGTCCAACCCCTGTTGTATAGTGTGAAGGCTGTCTGAACTAGGCCACACCCCTGTTGTATAGTGTGAAGGCTGTCTGAACTAGTCCACACCCCTGTTGTATAGTGTGAAGGCTGTCTGAACTAGGTCCACACCCCTGTTGTATAGTGTGAAGGCTGTCTGAACTGGTCACACCCCTGTTGTATAGTGTGAAGGCTGTCTGAACTAGGTCCACACCCCTGTTGTATAGTGTGAAGGCTGTCTGAACTAGGTCCACACCCTGTTGTATAGTGTGAAGGCTGTCTGAACTAGGTCCATACCCCTGTTGTATAGTGTGAAGGCTGTCTGAACTAGTCCACACCCCTGTTGTTAGTGTGAAGGCTGTCTGAACTAGGTCCAACCCCTGTTGTATAGTGTGAAGGCTGTCTGAACTAGGTCCACACCCTGTTGTATAGTGTGAAGGCTGTCTGAACTAGGTCCACACCCCTGTTGTTAGTGTGAAGGCTGTCTGAACTAGGTCCAACCCCTGTTGTATAGTGTGAAGGCTGTCTGAACTAGTCCAACCCCTGTTGTATAGTGTGAAGGCTGTCTGAACTAGGTCCACACCCCTGTTGTATAGTGTGAAGGCTGTCTGAACTAGGTCCACACCCCTGTTGTATAGTGTGAAGGCTGTCTGAACTAGGTCCACACCCCTGTTGTATAGTGTGAAGGCTGTCTGAACTAAGTCCACACCCCTGTTGTGTAGTGTGAAGGCTGTCTGAACTAGGTCCACACACCCTGTTGTATAGTGTGAAGGCTGTCTGAACTAAGTCCACACCCCTGTTGTATAGTGTGAAGGCTGTCTGAACTAAGTCCACACCCCTGTTGTATAGTGTGAAGGCTGTCTGAACTAGGTCCACACCCCTGTTGTATAGTGTGAAGGCTGTCTGAACTAGGTCCACACCCCTGTTGTATAGTGTGAAGGCTGTCTGAACTAAGTCCACACCCCTGTTGTATAGTGTGAAGGCTGTCTGAACTAGGTCCACACCCCTGTTGTATAGTGTGAAGGCTGTCTGAACTAGGTCCACACCCCTGTTGTATAGTGTGAAGGCTGTCTGAACTAAGTCCACACCCCTGTTGTATAGTGTGAAGGCTGTCTGAACTAAGTCCACACCCCTGTTGTATAGTGTGAAGGCTGTCTGAACTAAGTCCACACCCCTGTTGTATAGTGTGAAGGCTGTCTGAACTAGGTCCACACCCCTGTTGTATAGTGTGAAGGCTGTCTGAACTAGGTCCACACCCCTGTTGTATAGTGTGAAGGCTGTCTGAACTAGGTCCATACCCCTGTTGTATAGTGTGAAGGCTGTCTGAACTAGGTCCACACCCCTGTTGTATAGTGTGAAGGCTGTCTGAACTAGGTCCACACCCCTGTTGTGTAGTGTGAAGGCTGTCTGAACTAGGTCCACACCCCTGTTGTATAGTGTGAAGGCTGTCTGAACTAAGTCCACACCCCTGTTGTATAGTGTGAAGGCTGTCTGAACTAGGCCCACACCCCTGTTGTATAGTGTGAAGGCTGTCTGAACTTGGTCCACACCCCTGTTGTATAGTGTGAAGGCTGTCTGAACTAGGTCCACACCCCTGTTGTATAGTGTGAAGGCTGTCTGAACTAAGTCCACACCCCTGTTGTATAGTGTGAAGGCTGTCTGAACTAGGTCCATACCCCTGTTGTATAGTGTGAAGGCTGTCTGAACTTGGTCCACACCCCTGTTGTATAGTGTGAAGGCTGTCTGAACTAGGTCCACACCCCTGTTGTATAGTGTGAAGGCTGTCTGAACTAGGCCCACACCCCTGTTGTATAGTGTGAAGGCTGTCTGAACTAGGTCCATACCCCTGTTGTATAGTGTGAAGGCTGTCTGAACTAGGTCCACACCCCTGTTGTATAGTGTGAAGGCTGTCTGAACTAAGTCCACACCCCTGTTGTATAGTGTGAAGGCTGTCTGAACTAGGTCCATACCCCTGTTGTATAGTGTGAAGGCTGTCTGAACTAAGTCCACACCCCTGTTGTATAGTGTGAAGGCTGTCTGAACTAGGTCCATACCCCTGTTGTATAGTGTGAAGGCTGTCTGAACTAGGTCCACACCCCTGTTGTATAGTGTGAAGGCTGTCTGAACTAGGTCCATACCCCTGTTGTATAGTGTGAAGGCTGTCTGAACTAGGTCCACACCCCTGTTGTATAGTGTGAAGGCTGTCTGAACTAGGTCCATACCCCTGTTGTATAGTGTGAAGGCTGTCTGAACTAGGTCCACACCCCTGTTGTATAGTGTGAAGGCTGTCTGAACTAGGTCCCACACCCCTGTTGTATAGTGTGAAGGCTGTCTGAACTAGGTCCATACCCCTGTTGTATAGTGTGAAGGCTGTCTGAACTAGGTCCACACCCCTGTTGTATAGTGTGAAGGCTGTCTGAACTAAGTCCATACCCCTGTTGTATAGTGTGAAGGCTGTCTGAACTAGGTCCACACCCCTGTTGTATAGTGTGAAGGCTGTCTGAACTAGGTCCACACCCCTGTTGTATAGTGTGAAGGCTGTCTGAACTAGGTCCACACCCCTGTTGTATAGTGTGAAGGCTGTCTGAACTAGGTCCACACCCCTGTTGTATAGTGTGAAGGCTGTCTGAACTAGTCCACACCCCTGTTGTATAGTGTGAAGGCTGTCTGAACTAGGTCCACACCCCTGTTGTATAGTGTGAAGGCTGTCTGAACTAGGTCCACACCCCTGTTGTATAGTGTGAAGGCTGTCTGAACTAGGTCCACACCCCTGTTGTATAGTGTGAAGGCTGTCTGAACTAGGTCCACACCCCTGTTGTATAGTGTGAAGGCTGTCTGAACTAGGTCCACACCCCTGTTGTATAGTGTGAAGGCTGTCTGAACTAGGTCCACACCCCTGTTGTATAGTGTGAAGGCTGTCTGAACTAGGTCCACACCCCTGTTGTATAGTGTGAAGGCTGTCTGAACTAGGTCCATACCCCTGTTGTATAGTGTGAAGGCTGTCTGAACTAGGTCCACACCCCTGTTGTATAGTGTGAAGGCTGTCTGAACTAAGTCCACACCCCTGTTGTGTAGTGTGAAGGCTGTCTGAACTAGGTCCATACCCCTGTTGTATAGTGTGAAGGCTGTCTGAACTAAGTCCACACCCCTGTTGTATAGTGTGAAGGCTGTCTGAACTAGGTCCACACCCCTGTTGTATAGTGTGAAGGCTGTCTGAACTAGGTCCACACACCCCTGTTGTATAGTGTGAAGGCTGTCTGAACTAAGTCCACACCCCTGTTGTATAGTGTGAAGGCTGTCTGAACTAGGTCCACACCCCTGTTGTATAGTGTGAAGGCTGTCTGAACTAGGTCCACACCCCTGTTGTATAGTGTGAAGGCTGTCTGAACTAAGTCCACACCCCTGTTGTATAGTGTGAAGGCTGTCTGAACTAAGTCCACACCCCTGTTGTATAGTGTGAAGGCTGTCTGAACTAAGTCCACACCCCTGTTGTATAGTGTGAAGGCTGTCTGAACTAGGTCCACACCCCTGTTGTATAGTGTGAAGGCTGTCTGAACTAGGTCCACACCCCTGTTGTATAGTGTGAAGGCTGTCTGAACTAGGTCCATACCCCTGTTGTATAGTGTGAAGGCTGTCTGAACTAGGTCCACACCCCTGTTGTATAGTGTGAAGGCTGTCTGAACTAGGTCCACACCCCTGTTGTGTAGTGTGAAGGCTGTCTGAACTAGGTCCACACCCCTGTTGTATAGTGTGAAGGCTGTCTGAACTAAGTCCACACCCCTGTTGTATAGTGTGAAGGCTGTCTGAACTAGGCCCACACCCCTGTTGTATAGTGTGAAGGCTGTCTGAACTTGGTCCACACCCCTGTTGTATAGTGTGAAGGCTGTCTGAACTAGGTCCACACCCCTGTTGTATAGTGTGAAGGCTGTCTGAACTAAGTCCACACCCCTGTTGTATAGTGTGAAGGCTGTCTGAACTAGGTCCATACCCCTGTTGTATAGTGTGAAGGCTGTCTGAACTTGGTCCACACCCCTGTTGTATAGTGTGAAGGCTGTCTGAACTAGGTCCACACCCCTGTTGTATAGTGTGAAGGCTGTCTGAACTAGGCCCACACCCCTGTTGTATAGTGTGAAGGCTGTCTGAACTAGGTCCAACCCCTGTTGTATAGTGTGAAGGCTGTCTGAACTAGGTCACACCCCTGTTGTATAGTGTGAAGGCTGTCTGAACTAAGTCCACACCCCTGTTGTATAGTGTGAAGGCTGTCTGAACTAGGTCCATACCCCTGTTGTATAGTGTGAAGGCTGTCTGAACTAAGTCCACACCCCTGTTGTATAGTGTGAAGGCTGTCTGAACTAGGTCCATTACCCCTGTTGTATAGTGTGAAGGCTGTCTGAACTAGGTCCACACCCCTGTTGTATAGTGTGAAGGCTGTCTGAACTAGGTCCATACCCCTGTTGTATAGTGTGAAGGCTGTCTGAACTAGGTCCACACCCCTGTTGTATAGTGTGAAGGCTGTCTGAACTAGGTCCATACCCCTGTTGTATAGTGTGAAGGCTGTCTGAACTAGGTCCACACCCCTGTTGTATAGTGTGAAGGCTGTCTGAACTAGGTCCACACCCCTGTTGTATAGTGTGAAGGCTGTCTGAACTAGGTCCATACCCCTGTTGTATAGTGTGAAGGCTGTCTGAACTAGGTCCACACCCCTGTTGTATAGTGTGAAGGCTGTCTGAACTAAGTCCATACCCCTGTTGTATAGTGTGAAGGCTGTCTGAACTAGGTCCACACCCCTGTTGTATAGTGTGAAGGCTGTCTGAACTAGGTCCACACCCCTGTTGTATAGTGTGAAGGCTGTCTGAACTAGGTCCACACCCCTGTTGTATAGTGTGAAGGCTGTCTGAACTAGGTCCACACCCCTGTTGTATAGTGTGAAGGCTGTCTGAACTAGTCCACACCCCTGTTGTATAGTGTGAAGGCTGTCTGAACTAGGTCCACACCCCTGTTGTATAGTGTGAAGGCTGTCTGAACTAGGTCCACACCCCTGTTGTATAGTGTGAAGGCTGTCTGAACTAGGTCCATACCCCTGTTGTATAGTGTGAAGGCTGTCTGAACTAGGTCCACACCCCTGTTGTATAGTGTGAAGGCTGTCTGAACTAGGTCCACACCCCTGTTGTATAGTGTGAAGGCTGTCTGAACTAGGTCCATACCCCTGTTGTATAGTGTGAAGGCTGTCTGAACTAGGTCCACACCCCTGTTGTATAGTGTGAAGGCTGTCTGAACTAGGTCCATACCCCTGTTGTATAGTGTGAAGGCTGTCTGAACTAGGTCCACACCCCTGTTGTATAGTGTGAAGGCTGTCTGAACTAAGTCCACACCCCTGTTGTGTAGTGTGAAGGCTGTCTGAACTAGGTCCATACCCCTGTTGTATAGTGTGAAGGCTGTCTGAACTAGGTCCACACCCCTGTTGTATAGTGTGAAGGCTGTCTGAACTAGGTCCATACCCCTGTTGTATAGTGTGAAGGCTGTCTGAACTAAGTCCACACCCCTGTTGTATAGTGTGAAGGCTGTCTGAACTAGGTCCACACCCCTGTTGTCAGATACTCTGCCTGCATAGAAGTGTATCTTGTTAGCAGTGTGCATGAAGGTATTCAAGGAAAAGAGTAGGGGGGAGAACATATGCTGAATTCAGTCAGCCAGTCACTTTCAAAATCATCACCGGAATGTTTATTTGCCAGTTGTACTGTAAACGCATCATCAGGTGTAAGCCAAAATTTCGTCACCTGAACATTATTGTGACTGGCCCCGCCACTGCCTGAACTTCTGGTCAGCCTGAGCCTGCCGCCAATAAAGAACCAGTAGTTGTAAAGAAAACTCTCTAGCAGGCCTGAATGAAATCCAATTGTCACCAACATTTTTGTACTTAATGAAAAAAGTAAAAGAAAACAAATGAGACAGTCTTGATGGAGGCAGACACAAGTAGATCACTCATGAGGAAGATTAGGAAAAGACAGGCCATTTTATGAGGAAGGGGGATTTGGAGCACTTGGTCACAACGGGAAAGCTGGAGAGAAAGAGAGCACCGGGTAGACCCAGGGAGAAAATGGTGGACTGACTTGCAGAGTGGCTGGGGACGAGGGGGTGGGGGGTGGGAGAGATGCTAGGGGCAACGAGAGATAGAGACAGATGGAAGTCCATGATCACCAACGCCGTGCGGCAGGGTACCTGATGATGATGAATGAAAAAAGGATGCTGAGTTTAGCTGTGCTATTTGTAAAGCTATTACTTAAACAGAGTTTAGCTGTGCTATTTGTAAAGCTATTACTTAAACGGAGTTTAGCTGTGCTATTTGTAAAGCTATTACTTAAACAGAGTTTAGCTGTGCTATTTGTAAAGCTATGACTTAAACAGAGTTTAGCTGTACTATTTGTAAAGCTATTACTTAAACAGAGTTTAGCTGTGCTATTTGTAAAGCTATTACTTAAACAGAGTTTAGCTGTGCTATTTGTAAAGCTATTACTTAAACAGAGTTTAGCTGTGCTATTTATAAAAGCTAAATTACTTAAACAGAGTTTAGCTGTGCTATTTGTAAAGCTATGACTTAAACAGAGTTTAGCTGTGCTATTTGTAAAGCTATTACTTAAACAGAGTTTAGCTGTGCTATTTGTAAAGCTATTTACTTAAACAGAGTTTTAGCTTTGCTATTTGTAAAGCTATTACTATAAACAGAGTTTAGCTGTGCTATTTATAAATATATCACGGAAACGACTTTTAGCGCGGCCTGGCAGTGGGTGAAGCTCGGCGTTCACGACTATAGTCGTGGCTCGTCACGGATGTGTTAAGCAAATACCATGAACTTTGTGTCACAGAAGCTGAGACAATACTTAACACTGGCTGCCAAACTTTTAATTTTTTTCACACACAAAGAAAAATCATGTGTTACTTACCAATAAGAAGGGAAGTAACTGTAGTTTGTGGTGGTGTGTGTGTATCATTTGCATGTGAAGCAAGGTGGGTGGTTCATTTGCAACAGATCATCAATAACAAGTAGGTCTTCAGCTGCATTGCGCACAGCCTCTTCATTGATGAGTGGGTTTGGCAGACAGAGTCAAAAGGTTACAGAAATTAAATTTGCAAGCAAAAAGTTGTTTTTTTTCCACAGCATTGTCTCTCTCAAAGGTTTCTGATTTGTTTGTGTTGTGTCAAACCAGACAGTTTAGTCTGTTACATAGTCTTTCTGTTTGTGTTGTGTTGTGTGTCAAACCAGACAGTTTAGTCTGTTACATAGTCTTTCTGTTTGTGTTGTGTTGTGTGTCAAACCAGACAGTTTAGTCTGTTACATAGTCTTTCTGTTTGTGTTGTGTCAAACCAGACAGTTTAGTCTGTTACATAGTCTTTCTGTTTGTGTTGTGTGTCAAACAACAGTTTAGTCTGATTAAATAGTCCTTTTGTTTGTGTTGTGTGTCCAACCAGACAGTTTAGTCTGTTACATAGTCTTTCTGTTTGTTTGTGTTGTGTCAGACCAGACAGTTTAGTCTGTTACATAGTCTTTCTGTTTGTGTTGTGTGTCAAACCAGACAATTTAGTCTGTTACATAAAGAGACTTTCTGTTTGTTTGTGTTGTGTGTCAAACCAGACAGTTTAGTCTGTTACATAAAGAGACTTTCTGTTTGTGTTGTGTAGTGTCAGACCAGACAGTTTAGTCTGTTAAATAGTCTTTCTGTTTGTGTTGTGTTGTGTGTCAAACCAGACAGTTTAGTCTGTTAAATAGTCTTTCTGTTTGTGTTGTGTTGTGTGTCAAACCAGATAGTTTAGTCTGTTAAATAGTCTTTCTGTTTGTTTTGTGTTGTGTGTCAAACCAGACAGTTTAGTCTGTTAAATAGTCTTTCTGTTTGTTTTGTGTTGTGTGTCAAACCAGATAGTTTAGTCTGTTACATAGTCTTTCTGTTTGTTTGTGTTGTGTGTCAAACCAGACAGTTTAGTCTGTTACATAGTCTTTCTGTTTGTTTTGTGTTGTGTGTCAAACCAGATAGTTTAGTCTGTTACATAAAGAGACTTTCTGTTTGTTTGTGTTGTGTCAGACCAGACAGTTTAGTCTGTTACATAAAGAGACTTTCTGTTTGTTTGCTTGCCTGTCTGTCTGTTTGTCTGTCATCTGTCTGTTTGTGTGTCTGTTTGTTTGTCTGTCAGTCAGTCTGTCTGTCTGTTTGCTTGCCTGTCTGTCTGTTTGTTTGTCTGTCAGTCTGTCTGTTTGTCTGTTTGTCTGTCAGTCTGTCTGTTCTTACCATTGTGAGAGAGACAATCATATTTTTCTCCCTTGGGACTGAGGACATGTATCTACAGTTACTCTCCTGTAACCCTTTGACTCCCGCACCCTACCCACCATCTGCAGGAAGCTGGTGGATAGGGTCAGGGTATCAAAGGGTTAAGGTTTTGCTCTGTTTGCATGGTTGACAATGCAGGATGCTGGTGGACATTGTGCAGGTAGTCAAAGGGTTAACGGTCATGTGGACCCTGGCAATTATTTATTTATTTTTTCATAAATTTTCTTCTCTGTCGTGATTGTGTGCAGCTTCAGGAAAGATGGGCTGCCGGTGTCCCGAACGGGAGCGGCAGTTGCCCCAGCACCCCCAAGCCAGCCCACAACACAGACCCCCGCCATTCCCATGGTGGGCAGTGGTCCTGATGCCTGCCATTCCCACCAGTGCCCCAACGGTTCATTCCCCAACCACACAGACCTACGCCCTGTTGGTCCCTTCACCACTCACACTGACTTACAACCCATCGGTCCCTTCGTCAGTCCTCAAGATCACCAGTCCGGTGGTCCCTTTACCAATCACTCGGACCAAAATCCTACTGGTGCGTTCACCGGCCATGCCGACCAGCGACCCGGTGGTTCCTTTGCCGGCCATACAGACTTACGCCCCATAGGTCCTTTTGCCAGTCACCCGGACCATTGCCAGACTGGTCCGTATGCCAGTCACCCGGATCAGAGACCGAACGGTCCGTTTGCCAGCCAGCTGGTGGCGGATGTAGCCAGGCAGCAGGACTGGGGTCAAGGGGTCAAAGGGCACGTGACATCCATCGAGTGTGACGTGAGACAGTCGGCACCAGGACCGAGGGTCATGTCGGACCTTGGGTAAGGGTAGGCTGTGTGATTGTAGGTTGTCCGTGATGTCAGGTTCTCTTGTTTAGTCCTGCGTGTATGTTGAAAAATAAAAGGCAAAGGTTGTCCCATAATATTGAAATTATAGGGATAATAATAACAATAATAATGATACTACTACTACTTCTACTACTAATCATACTTCTA
>JAPXFY010000031.1:1194978-1244978 GCA_030674185.1 Monoplex corrugatus | reverse complement strand
CTTTTATTTTAACAGAAACAACACTAACAGTGATGTATGACTGTGCAGTTAGCTGGGCTTTTAACAGAAACAACACTAACAGTGATGTATGGCTCAGTGCAGTTAGCTGGGCTTTTAACAGAAACAACACTAACAGTGATGTATGGCTCTGTGCAGTTGGCTGGGCTTTTAAACAGAAACAACACTAACAGTGATGTATGGCTCTGTGCAGTTAGCTGGGCTTTTAACAGAAACAACTCTAACAGTGATGTATGGCTCTGTGCAGTTAGCTGGGCTTTTAACAGAAACAACACTAACAGTGATGTATGGCTCTGTGCAGTTAGCTGGGCTTTTAACAGAAACAACACTAACAGTGATGTATGGCTCAGTGCAGTTAGCTGGGCTTTTAACAGAAACAACACTAACAGTGATGTATGGCTCTGTGCAGTTGGCTGGGCTTTAACCATTTGCCTCCTGCATCCTGCCCACCACCAGCAAAGTCTTAACCCTTTGAATCCCTACCCTGTCCACCAGCTTTCAGCAGGAAGCTGGTGGATAGGATGAGGGAATCAAAGGGTTAAATTTTTGCTTTGCTGACATGGTTGACAATGCAGGATGCTGGTGGATGAGATGCAGGAGTCAAAGGGTTAAACAGAAACAACACTAACAGTGAACATCCTAAAATGATCAGTGTCACAGTAGGCTGTGTGTAAGCAGCCTGAGAGAAGCACTCTGTTGGGGTAGCTCCTCCAGTGATGATCATATCCAGCTGATGCCAATGCCCAGCCTATGGTGTCTCCAGGAGACACTGTGGTACAGCTTTGTCTGGTACAATGTGTCGGTGATGCACAGCTTGCAGTGGGAACAGAGCTTCAGCAGTCTGGCAGTCGATAAGTTTAAATATCTGGGAACAGTCATCACACCAGATGGCAGATGCACATTACAAATAGCTAGGAGAATTGGCCAAACTAATACAGTATAAAAAAAAAATGCAAGGCAGTCTTACCAACAAATGCTTATCAATTAACATCAGGAAGAGAGTTCTTCAGTGTTGTATAGAACTGATAATGTTGTGCGGATGTGAAGTATGGACAGTAAACAGGCAAAGTTAGAACAAGATTGAGGCCACTGAAATGTGGTTTCTAGGAAGTTCCATGGACAGCAAAGGAAACAAATGAGACAGTCCTGAAAGAGACAGACTCAAAAAAATAAATTAATGAAGGAGATTAGGAAAAGACAAACAATATCTATCAGCCGTTTAATGAGGCAAGAGAAATTAGAGCATCTAGTCACCTCATGAAAGCTGGAGGTAAAAAGCACAAAAGAACAAGTAGACTCAGGGAGAAAATATTGGATGGACTTGCAGAGTGGATGAAGACAGAGAGGGTGGGAGATGTACTTGCAACGACAAGGGATAGATTTGTATGGAGGGCCATGACGGTTAATGCCATGCAGCAGGGCGCTTGATGATGATGATGTAAATGTGTATGACCATTCGTATATGTGTATGTATGCTCAAATCAAATTGATGTCTTAACTCTTTCAGCCCTGCGCCCGACAAATTGTCGGGCATGACGGATCGTCTCTCAGCTCCTGCGCCCGACATATTGTTGGTCGCACACACCTACTCACTTTCGGTTTCATTTGTATGAATATTCATTAAGGAAGGGACGTTACTCCGTCACTCTTCCCTTCTGATAACTTCGAAGATTCTGCCAAGTCATTTTGAAACGATTTTACGCAGTTTTTGTTGTTGTTTTTTTGACGTCAAGATGATTAAACAAGCTCGCTACACAGTGCAACAAGTTTTGGATGAAATTCTGCTTGATAAAGGCAGTGATTTTGAGCCTGAAACAGAAGAAACGGCCTCTGAATCAAATGTATCTTCATTGATCGGCACTTCACTCGACAAAGAGCCCTCGCAAAGATCGAAAATTGATGAAGTTGATGAAATGGAGGTGGAAAATCAACCATCAGCATCAAGTGGGCGTGTTCATATTGATACTTCTAGAATTCTCCGACATACTGTACGGCAAGAAAGCGACTGTGACAGTGATAATGAGAATGAAGTCTGTTGTCACTATCTTGCCTACAGTATGTCGGAGTGATCTCTGGCCCCACTACCACCACCACCACCACCATCCTCAACTCATGATAGGGCCTCTGAATCAAGTGTATCCCACATTTGCAGAAAAAGTATTCCCTTTTCCTTGATTTTTTCGACATTGTGGATATTATGGGATTTAACACAATTTCAAAGTAATAATACCCATTTTGTAGTATCTCCTTTTGTGTTCACTTGTGTGCATTGTGATTTTGGTGTGCCTCTTTAATTGTGAATATAAATGAATAATGCAAATAAGATTTTTTGTAGTTTTTGTAAATTTTCATAAAATTTTAACTTAAGACTAAAAAGATCAAATGATCTGAAAATTATACACGAGAGAGAACGATTATATATCAGCAAGCTTACAAAACTTCAATAAATTTCATCAAGCAGTTTTTGAGATATAGGTGTTTTATTGGGGTACCCGTTGATTGTACAGTTCCCCCTCCCAACTCCCCCCCCCCCCAGTCTGGGAGTGTATTTCTCTTTAAAACAGACAGGGCTGAAAGAGTTAATAAACTGACCCCTGCAGTGAAGAGAATCAAACAGCTGATGACATATTGCTGTGATGTTGTCTGTAGCAAGTGGAACAGCAGGAGACATGGCCCACTACAACTTTTCTGACAGCTGGCAGGAAATGGCAAAAAAAAAACTGGCCACATTCATTGCAAGATGTGGCCTGACCATAAAGAAAGCACATAAAAGAAGAAGAAGAAGAAGAATGCGAAGAAGAAGAATGCGAAGAATGCGAAGAAGAAGAATGCGAAGAAGAAGAAGACGAAGAAGAATGCGAAGAAGAAGAATGCAAAGAAGAACAATGCGAAGAAGAATGCAAAGAAGAAGAATGCGAAGAAGAACAATGCGAAGAAGAAGAAGAATGCGAAGAAGAAGAATGCAAAGAAGAAGAATGCGAAGAAGAATGCGAAGAAGAAGAAGAATGTGAAGAAGAAGAATGCGAAGAAGAAGAAGAATGCGAAGAAGAAGAAGAATGCGAAGAAGAAGAATGCGAAGAATGCGAAGAAGAAGAAGAAGAAGAAGAAAAAGAATGCGAAGAAGATGAAGAAGAAGAAGAAGAATGCGAAGAAGAAGAATGCGAAGAAGAATGCGAAGAGAAGAATGCGAAGAAGAAGAAGAATGCGAAGAAGAAGAAGAAGAAGAAGAAGAAGAATAAGAATGCGAAGAAGAAGAATGCGAAGAAGAAGAAGAATGCGAAGAAGAAGAAGAAGAAGAAGAAGAAGAAGAAAGAAGAAAAGAAGAAGAAGAATGCGAAGAAGAAGAAGAATGTGAAGAAGAAGAAGAATGGAAGAAGAGAAGAAGAAGAAGAATGCGAAGAGAGAAGAAGAAGAATGCGAAGAAGAATGCAAGAATGCGAAGAAGAGAAGAAGAATGCGAAGAAGAATGCGAAGAAGAATGTGAAGAAGAAGAAGAATGCGAAGAAGAATGCGAAGAAGAAGAATGCGAAGAAGAAGGAAGAAGAATGCGAAGAAGAAGAAAAATGCGAGAGAGAATAGAAAGAAAGAAGAAGAAGAATGCGAAGAAGAAGAAGAAGAAGAAGAATGCGAAGAATGCGAAGAAGAATGCAAAAGAAGGAAGGAAGAATGCGAAGAAGAAGAAGGCGGCGAAGAAGAAGGCGAAGAAAGAAGAAGAAGAATGAAGAAGAATGCGAAGAAGAAGAAGAAGAAGAAGAATGCAAGAAGAATGCGAGAAGAAGAAGAAGAAGAATGCGAAGAAGAAGAAGAAGAAGAAGAATGCGAAGAAGAAGAATGCGAAGAAGAAGAAGAAGAAGAATGCAAAGAAGAAGAATGCAAGAAGAATGCGAGAAGAAGAAGAATGCGAAGAAGAAGAAGAAGAAGAATGCAAAGAAGAAGAATGCGAAGAAGAAGAATGCGAAGAGAGAAGAGAAGAAGGAAGAGAGAAGAAGAGAAGAAGAAGAAGAAGAAGAAGAAGAAGAAGAAGAAATGGAAGAAGGGAAAAATGCGAAGAAGAAGAAGAAGAAGAAGAAGAAGAAGAAGAAGAAGGAAAAGAAGAAGAAAGAAGAAGAAAGAAGAATGAGAAGAAGAAGAGAAGAAGCGAAGAAGAAGAAGAATGCGGAAAGAAGAAGAAGAAGAATGCGAAGAAGAAGAATGCGAAGAAGAAGAAGAATGCAAGAAGAATGCGAAGAGAAGGAAGAAGAAGAAGAAGGAAGAGAAGAAGAAGAAGAAGAAGAAGAAGAAGAAGAAAAGAATGAGAAGAAGAGAAGAAGAATGCGAAGAAAGAAGGAAGAAGAAGAAGATGCGAAGAAGAATGCGAAAAAGAAAGAAGAAAGAAGAATGAGAAGGCGAAGAAGAAGAAGAAGAAGAAGAAGAAGAAGAAGAAGAATGCAGAAGAATGAAGAGAAGAAGAATGCAGAAGAAGAATGAGAAGCGAAGAAGAAGAAGGGAAGAAGAAGAATGCGAAGAAGAATGGAAGAAGAATGCGAAGAAGAATGCGAAGGAGAAAGGAGAAGAAAGAAGAAGAAGAAGAAAGGAAGAAGGAAGAAGAAGAAGAGAAGAAGAGAAGAAAGAAGAAAGAAGAAGAGAAGAAGAAGAGAAGAAGGAAGAAGAAGGAGGAGGAGGAGGAGGAGGAGGAGGATTTTCATTGTTTGTGGATCTTTTTGTGTTACAGAAGCACAGAATCAGGGGCGCTTGTTGATCAGTCAAATATGTCCAAAAAGTCTGCACCCTACGCATATCAACAACTGCTAGATGGAGAGCTGCAGGCTTTGTTTGCGGCAATAACAGGTCATTTCATATTTACCTTTTCTTTTCCACCTGTGGGGATGCCGGGGGGCTCTTTCTGTATAAGTGGTGTCCCCCACCTTCAGGAAATATTGTGCTAGAAGTTCCTCTTTTTCTGTCACTCTCTTTGCTTCTGCCTTGTTCCTTTGCTTTCTGTCATTTCCTCCTATCGTTTTCTGTCTTGCTGGTCCATTCAGCTGTGATTGATAATTGGGTAACTGTATTAAAGTGCATATTTGGTTCTAAGGAAATGAGGTATGCGGAAGCAATTTTAGGTAATTTAGGCCTGTTTTTATAGGTTTTAGAGTCCTTGGTTGTGTTTAAAATGTATTCAGGTATGTCTTTTAAATATCCTGTATGATAAATTGGCCGGAGTGGTCAACGCCAGGGGCATTTCCTTGGATTATGTGTGTGAATGCATTGATATGTGTACTTAATTTTCTTTTCCTTTTTTTGCCTTGTTGAAGTAGTGTGTATGTTTTGAAACAGGTTAAAGCCCTGATACAGCTTTACACAGTCGGCTGAGCTTTAAACAAAAATAATAATACCTTTTCTTTTCGTTTCCAGCCACATTTTCTCAATTTTTTGTACACACAATATTCTTGTTGTTTTGTCCACAAGGTTCTGAGTTTGGAGATTGTTTAAGAGGGATTCGTGCACTTGAAAAGTTCCATATATGCTCCACCCAAACCGCCAGCAATTATTTGGCAGATAACCTGAACGTGTGTGGACTCAGGATCTGATATCTCAAGTTCAATCCCAGCCAGCAACATGAAAAACTTGACCCACCAGGTGCTGTGTGGGTAGGGTCAGAAGAAGAAGGAGAAGAAGAAGAAGAAGAAGAAGAAGAAGAAGAAGAATGCGAAGAAGAAGAAGAATGCGAAGAAGAAGAATGTGAAGAAGAATGCGAAGAATGCGAAGAAGAAGAAGAATGCGAAGGAGAAGAATGCGAAGAATGCGAAGAAGAAGAAGAATGCGAAGAAGAAGAAGAATGTGAAGAAGTATGCGAAGAAGAAGAAGAAGAATGCGAAGAAGAAGAATGCGAAGAAGAAGAATGCGAAGAAGAAGAAGAATGCGAAGAAGAAGAAGAAGAAGAATGCGAAGAAGAATGAGAAGAAGAAGAAGAAGAAGAAGAAGAATGCGAAGAAGAAGAAGAAGAAGAATGCGAAGAAGAAGAAGAAGAAGAATGTGAAGAAGAATGCGAAGAAGAAGAAGAATGCGAAGAATGCGAAGAATGCGAAGAAGAATGCGAAGAAGAAGAACAGTGCGAAGAAGAATGCCTAGAAGAAGAAGAATGCGAAGAAGAAGAAGAATCAGATGAAGAAGAATGCGAAGAAGAATGTGAAGAAGAATGCGAAGAAGAAGAATGCGAAGAAGAATGCGAAGAAGAATGCGAAGAAGAAGAATGCAAAGAAGAAGAAGAAGAAGAAGAAGAAGTAGAGGAAGAAGAAGAAGAAGAAGAAGAAGAAGAAAAAACAAAACAAAAACAAAACAACAACAACGAAAAAAAAAAAAGAAGAAAATGATGATGATGATGATTTACCTACGCATGCCTTCTTTGTTACTCTTTGTCCTTTTTTAAAATTTTTATTTCTTTAAATTTCTTTGATCTCTGATTCGGTAAAGGCCCAGAAACTTTCTGTTCCATGCTGCAGGAAACTGTACTGGGTTATTTTTGAAGCCGTTATATTTTCTGTTTTATTGTTGTTTGTGTGTTTTCTTTTATCTATGTATTTCGTTGCTTCCTCTCCCCGGCTTAAATTCTGAAATAGATGAAATACAGGTAGTGTTATTTTACAGGGGGAGAAATAGATGAAATACAGGTAACGTTATTTTACAGGGGGAGAAATAGATGAAATACAGGTAACGTTATTTTACAGGAGGAGAAATAGATGAAATACAGGTAACATTATTTTACAGGAGGAGAAATAGATGAAATACAGGTAACGTTATTTTACAGGGGGAGAAATAGATGAAAAGCAGGTAGTGATATTTTACAGGAGGAGAAATAGATGAAATACAGGTAACGTTATTTTACAGGAGGAGAAATAGATGAAATACAGGTAGTGATATTTTACAGGAGGAGAAATAGATGAAATACAGGTAACATTATTTTACAGGGGGAGAAATAGATGAAATACAGGTAACGTTATTTTACAGGAGGAGAAATAGATGAAAAGCAGGTAGTGATATTTTACAGGGGGAGAAATAGATGAAATACAGGTAACATTATTTTACAGGGGGAGAAATAGATGAAATACAGGTAACGTTATTTTACAGGGGGAGAAATAGATGAAAAGCAGGTAGTGATATTTTACAGGGGGAGAAATAGATGAAATACAGGTAACATTATTTTACAGGGGGAGAAATAGATGAACTACAGGTAACGTTATTTTACAGGGGGAGAAATAGATGAAATACAGGTAGTGAAAGACAAAGCAGCCAAGTGGAAAAGTGTGCAGATGTAGAGGCTAGAACTAACTCTATAGAGCGTTTCATTGAGTGTCCAGTATGCGGCCGCCTGTGTGCATCAGAGTTTGGCTCGAGATCTCACATTAAGGTACACAAATAAAGTGCTAGGTTGGACTTCATTGACCATGATAGTTGACCATATATATATTTTACAGTGGACTTTATCGACCATGATAGTCGACCATATACATATTTTATAGTGGACTTTATCGACCATGAAGTCGACCATATATATATTTTACAGTGGACTTTATCAACCATGATAGTCGACTATATAGGCCTATATATTTTACAGTGGACTTTATCGACCATGATAGTCGACCATATGTATATTTTACAGTGGACTTTATCGACCATGATAGTCGACCATATATATATTTTACTGTGGACTTTATCGACCATGATAGTCGACCATATATATATTTTACGGTGGACTTTATCGACCATGATAGTCGACCATATATATATTTTACAGTGGACTTTATCGACCATGATAGTCGACCATATAGGCCTATATATTTTACAGTGGACTTTATCGACCATGATAGTCGACCATATGTATATTTTACAGTGGACTTTATCGACCATGATAGTCGACCATATATGTATTATTTTACAGTGGACTTTATCAACCATGATAGTCGACCATATAGTATATATTTTACAGTGGACTTTATCGACCATGATAGTTCGACCATATATATATTTTACAGTGGACTTTATCGACCATGATAGTTCGACCATATGTATATATTTTACAGTGGACTTTATCGACCAGGGATAGTCTGACCATAGTATATTTTACAGTGGACTTTATCGACCATGATAGTCGACCATATTGTATATTTTACAGTGGACTTTATCGACCATGATAGTCGACCATATAGCTATATATTTTACAGTGGACTTTATCGACCATGATAGGTCGACCATATATATATTTTACAGTGGACTTTATCGACCATGATAGTCGACCATATGTATATTTTACAGTGGACTTTATCGACCATGATAGTCGACCATATGTATATTTTACAGTGGACTTTATCGAACCATGATAGTTGACCATATGTATATTTTACAGTGGACTTTATCGACCATGATAGTCGACCATATATATATTTTTACAGTGGACTTTATAACCATGATAGTCGACTTATAGTATATTTTTACAGTGGACTTTATCGACCATGATAGTCGACCATATTATATTTTACAGTGGACTTTATCGACCATGATAGTCGACCATATGGTATATTTTACAGTGGACTTTATCGACCATGATAGTTGACCATAATGTATATTTTACAGTGGACTTATTACCATGGATAGTCGACCATATACTATATATTTTACAGTGGACTTTATCGACCATGATAGTCGACATATGCTATATATTTTACAGTGGACTTTATCGACCATGATAGTCGACCATATATATATTTACAGTGGACTTATTCGACCATGATAGTCGACCATATATATATTTTACAGTGGACTTTATCGACCATGATAGTCGACCATATAGGATATTATTACAGTGGACTTTATCGACCATGATAGTCGACCATATATATATATTTTACAGTGGACTTTATCGACCATGATAGTGACCATATATATTTACAGTGGCTTTATCGACCATGATAGTGACTATATATATTTACAGTGGACTTTATCGACCATGATAGTCGACCATATAGTATATATTTTACAGTGGACTTTATCGACCATGATAGTCGACCATATATATATATTTTACAGTGGACTTTATCGACCATGATAGTCGACCATATATATATTTTACAGTGGACTTTATCGACCATGATAGTCGACCATATATATATTTTACAGTGGACTTTATCGACCATGATAGTCGACCATATATATATTTTACAGTGGACTTTATCGACCATGATAGTCGACCATATGTATATTTTTACAGTGGACTTTATCGACCATGATAGTCGACCATATAGGCCTATATTTTACAGTGGACTTTATCGACCATGATAGTCGACCATATAGTATATATTTTACAGTGGACTTTATCGACCATGATAGTCGACCATATATATATTTTACAGTGGACTTTATCGACCATGATAGTCGACCATATATATATTTTACAGTGGACTTTATCGACCATGATAGGCGACCATATATATATATTTACAGTGGACTTTATCGACCATGATAGTCGACCATATGTATATTTTACAGTGGACTTTATCAACCATGATAGTCGACCATATGTATATTTTACAGTGGACTTTATCAACCATGATAGTTGACCATATGTATATTTTACAGTGGACTTTATCGACCATGATAATCGACCATATATATATTTTACAGTGGACTTTATTGACCATGATAGTCGACCATATGTATATTTTACAGTGGACTTTATCAACCATGATAGTCGACCATATGTATATTTTACAGTGGACTTTATCGACCATGATAGTCGACCATATAGGCCTATATATTTTACAGTGGACTTTATCGACCATGATAGTTGACCATATGTATATTTTACAGTGGACTTTATCAACCATGATAGTCGACCATATAGGCCTATATATTTTACAGTGGACTTTATCGACCGTGATAGTCGACCATATGTATATTTTACAGTGGACTTTATCGACCATATTCACCATATATTATATTACAGTGGACATATCGCCAGGATATCGACCATATATATATTTTACAGTGGACTTATCAACCGATAGCGACATATAGGCCTATATATTACAGTGGACTTTATCGACCATGATAGTCGACCATATATATATTTTACAGTGGCTTTATCGACCATGAGTTGACCATATGTATATTTACAGTGGACTTTATCGACATGATAGTTGACCATATATATATTTACAGTGGACTTATCGACCATATAACGACCATATATATATATTTTACAGTGGACTTTATCGACCATGATATCGACATATAGGCCTATATATTACAGTGGACTTTATCGACCATGTAGTCGACCATATATTATTACAGTGACTTTATCGACCATGATAGTCGACCATATATATATTTTACAGTGGACTTTATCGACCATGATAGTCGACCATATATATATTTTACAGTGGACTTTATTGACCATGATAGTCGACCATATGTATATTTTACAGTGGACTTTATCGACCATGATAGTCGACCATATAGGCCTATATATTTTACAGGGACTTTATCAACCATGATAGTCGACCATATAGGCCTATATATTTTACAGTGGACTTTATCGACATGATAGTCGACCATATATATATTTACAGTGGACTTTATCGACCATGATAGTTGACCATATGTATATTTTACAGTGGACTTTATCGACCAGGCCATGATAGTTGACCATATATATATTTTACAGTGGACTTTATCGACCATGATTAGTCGACCATATACATATTTTATAGTGGACTTTATCGACCATGAAGTCGACCATATATATATTTTACAGTGGACTTTATCACCATGATAGTCGACTATATAGGCCTATATATTTTACAGTGGACTTTATCGACCATGATAGTCGACCATATGTATATATTTTACAGTGGACTTTATCGACCATGATAGTCGACCAATATATATATTTTACTGTGGACTTTATCGACCATGATAGTCGACCATATATATATTTTACGTGGACTTTATCGACCATGATAGTCGACCATATAATATTTTACAGTGGACTTTATTGACCATGATAGTCGACCATATAGGCCTATATATTTTACAGTGGACTTTATCGACCATGATAGTCGACCATATGTATATTTTACAGTGGACTTTATCAACCATGATAGTCGACCATATATGCCTATATATTTTACAGTGGACTTTATCAACCATGATAGTCGACCATATAGGCCTTATATTTTACAGTGGACTTTATCGACCATGATAGTCGACCATATGTATATTTTACAGTGGACTTTATCGACCATGATAGTCGACCATATATATATTTTACAGTGGACTTTATCGACCATGATAGTTGACCATATGTATATTTTACAGTGGACTTAATCGACCATGATAATCGACCATATAATGATATATATATTTTACAGTGGACTTTATCGACCATGATAGTCGACCATATATATATTTTACAGTGGACTTTATCGACCATGATAATCGACCATATATATATTTTGCAGTGGACTTTATCGACCTTGATAGTCGACCATATATATATTTTGCAGTGGACTTTATCGACCATGATAGTCGACCATATACATGTTTTGCAGTGGACTTTATTGGCCATAATAGTTGACTATATATACATTATATATATATATATATATATATATATATAGATATATATATATATATATATATATATTATATATATATATATATATATATAATGTATTTTACAGGGGGAGACACTGTACAAGCCACCAGCCTGACCGCTGAGGTACCTGAAAGAAGTGAACAGACTAAAGGTATGTAGTCATATGTGTATAAGTGTTACACCGTTTGACAGCTGGAAAGTTTATTTATCTATTTATGTATTCATTTATTTGTATATTTATCTAATTTCTTTCTGTCTTTATTTCTGTATTCATTTGTTTATTTGTTTTATTTATTTGTTTATTTATTATGCTGCCCCACCTTGTGCATTGCTCCAAGTAGCACTGTTTATTTCATTTTTCCACCCCTGTGGGGATGCTGGGGGCTCTTTCAGTATAAATGGTATCCCCACCTTCTGGATACTCCATGCTAGAAATTTCCTCTTTTCTATTTCTCTCTTTGCTACTGCCTTGTTCCTTTGCTTTTTGTCATTTGTTACTGTTATTTTTGCCTTGCTAGTCCATTCACCTGTATGTGTTGAATAAAGTTTTATATGCTGTCCCTTAGGATTGATAATTGGGTACATGTATGAATTGTATTTTTGGCTCTGGGGGAAATGAGATATGCAGAAGCAATTTTAGGTAAGTTAGACTCGTTTTTGTATGTTTTAGTGTCCTTAATTATGTTTAAATTCGTATTCAGGTTTATTTTTAAATCTCCTGTGTGATAAATTGGACAGAGTGGCCTACACCAGGGGCCATCTCCTTAGGTTGTGTGCATGAATGTATTGATCTCTGATCTCTCATCTCTCATCTCTCGTCTCTCTCTCTCTCCCTGGGATCATCGATAGGAGCCACAGTTGACGTTGATAGGTGTAGTGTAATCGGAGTGATGTGTTGATAATAGTGTAGTCTGAAGGATGTTGATAATAACATCTAGTTGATAATACATGTAGTGTGATCTGATCTGTTGATAATACATGTAGTGTGATCTGATCTGTAGATAATACATGTAGTGTGATCTGATCTGTTGATAATACATGTAGTGTGATCTGATCTGTAGATAATACATGTAGTGTGATCTGACTGACCTGTTGACAATATATGTAGTGTGATCTGATCTGTTGATAATACATGTAGTGTGATCTGACTGACCTGTTGATAATACATGTAGTGTGATCTGACTGACCTGTTGACAATATATGTAGTGTGATCTGATCTGTTGATAATACATGTAGTGTGATCTGATCTGTTGATAATACATGTAGTGTGATCTGATCTGTTGATAATAAGTGTAGTGTGATCTGATCTGTTGATAATAAGTGTAGTGTGATCTGATCTGTTGATAATAAGTGTAGTGTGATCTGAGCTGTTGATAATACATGTAGTGTGATCTGATATCTGTTGATAATACATGTAGTGTGATCTGATCTGTTGATAATACATGTAGTGTGATCTAATCTGTTGATAATACATGTAGTGTGATCTGATCTGTTGATAATTCATGTTGTGTGATCCAAGTGATATGTTGATAATACATGTGTGTGATCCGAGTGATAAGTTGATAATACATGTAGTGTGATCTGACTGATCTGTTGATAATACATGTCATGTGATCCGAGTGATCTAGTTGATAATACATGTAGTGTGATCTGAGTGATCTAGTTGATAATACATGTCATGTGATCCGAGTGATCTAGTTGATAATACATGTCGTGTGATCCAAGTGATCTAGTTGATAATACATGTCGTGTGATCCGAGTGATCTAGTTGATAATACATGTCGTGTGATCCAAGTGATCTAGTTGATAATACATGTTGTGTGATCCGAGTGATCTAGTTGATACTACATGTCGTGTGATGCGAGTGATCTGTTGAGAATGCATGTAGTGTGATCTGACTGATCTGTTGATAATACATGTCATGTGATCCAAGTGATCTAGTTGATAATACATGTCGTGTGATCCGAGTGATCTAGTTGATAATACATGTAGTGTGATCCGAGTGATCTAGTTGATAACAATGTTGTCTGAATGATGTTGATAATAATAGTGTAACCTGAATGATGTTGATAATAATAGTGTAACCTGAATGATGTTGATAATAATAATGTAACCTGAATGATGTTGATAATAATAATGTAACCTGAATGATGTTGATAATAATAGTGTAACCTGAATGATGTTGATAATAATAGTGTAACCTGAATGATGTTGATAATAATGTAACTTGAATGATGTTGATAATAATGTAACCTGAATGATGTTGATAATAATAGTGGTGGTGGTCTTTGATTTAATGTCTATTCACTAAAGTGATTTTAAACAACAAAAAAACAAAAAAAAAAAAAAAAAGGGAGGGGGGGTGGAGTGATAGAGGAGGAGTGAAGAAGATATTTGAAAATTGTCAATTTTGAATTTGAGAAAAGATGATCCAGAAAACAACTGTTTTGAAGAGGGGAAGGTAAAACTAACAAATAATGTTACCATAATTATCGATTTAAACAAATAAACTGACAAACAAAATTAGTAAATATCCGGAAGAAATGAATAAAAAGTAAAACTAATAATTGACTAACCACAACAATGAACAAGTCAAATAACATTTTAAAGGTAATTCGCTATAGGACTTTTTGACAGGCTAACAAAAAATTCATACAGTAATGATGATGAGGCAAATATGTCAGAAACTGTACTCACAGATAGTGTTGGAATATGTCGTTTTACCCTAACGCAAGAAAGAATATGACTATGTGTTATCTTCTTTCCACACAGACACACTATGTTATTGGTATATTTTGTTTTGAATGCATCAAGTTTCCATCTGTACATAAGGGACTGTATAGTTCTGCTGGCATGAAGCTGCTCAAGTATTTTGCTAACTTCAAAGTTCATGTGACATTTATCATACTTTTTCTGTTTTAATTGGAACTGCTTCCAGACGTAGTTGTCCACTAAAGTGTAATTCTCGTGCAACGAGAGAGAAAGCTGGATATTGTTTGAATCTGGTGAGTTATTAGCTCCCCGTTTGGCAGCCCTGTCAACTTTATTATTATAACTAAAAGAACTATGAGAAGGTATCCAGCAAAAAGTAATATCAGTGCCTCTTAAAGATAAATTATGAATCAAGTGACTTATTTCCAGAATCATTTCTGATCTTGTTTGTAATTTTGATAATTCAAGAGCCTGAAGTACTGATTTTGAATCAACGCAAAGAAGTATCTGAAAAATTGTCCTAGGAAGACTTATCAGAAAGTTTAAAGCCATTAATATTGCAAAGAGTTCAGCTGTAAAGATAGATTTATCAAGTCCTATGTAGAAAGATTTTTCAATTTTGAGAGCAGGTATTAAAAACGCTGAGCCTGCTTTTCTTTCAATTACTGACCCATCAGTGTAAATTTTCAAATGATCAGAATATACGTCGTTTATATGACATTAACCTGACTAGCCAGTAAATTTATATTGTCTCCTTTTTTTAAATTAGTGTGGTGTACGTCAAATCGTGCTCTTTGGAGTTCCCAACTGGGTACTGGCGAAAAGGAAGGTCGTATAGATACAGGATCTACGTCTAGATCAATTCCTGAGCCTTTCATGACGTCAGATGTGTATGTTGCAAGTGTGACCTGTGAAGATATTGATTTAGCTCGTTTTGGAAAGTCGGTATCTGATCTCAGTTTAATTTCTGTTTCTGAGATGTTTTCTACGGTAGTGTTTCTTAACAAAAATTTAGTAGAAGCGACTTTCCTTTGCTCATCAAGTGGCAACAGTTTGATTTCATTATATGTCCGAAGACAGGAAGCATGCATTGGAAGACCCAGTGCAAGTTTGAAACCTTTACAATCTATGCTCTGCAGTTTTTTTAGTAAGTGTTTCGGTGCACTGAAGAAGATTTCTTGAGCATAGGTTAATTTAGATCTAACAAGCGATTTACAAAGATGAACAAGTGTTGATGAATCTTGACCCCATGTCTGTTTGCGAACTATTTTTATGAAATTTAAACTTTTTTGAGCTTTGGTTAATAAGTAGGCTATTCAATATGCTGATTCCAAGATAATTTTGCTGTAAGGAAAACTCCTAAGAATTTAATCGACTCGTTAAACTGAAGAAGAGTATCTCCCAGTTTGAAAGTGGGAATATTTACTGGGTTAGCTCCATTATTAAATAAAACTATTTTTGTTTTTTCCAGGGATAGATGTAACCCATTTTCTACCATGTATCGCGCTATTTTATCAAGTTCTAATTGGTAGCATTTGCGTGTATAATTGATACAGCGCAAAGGAGTTTTCTTTTTCATATTTACCTGCATCCACATGCATAAATCGTCAGCATATTGAGCTAAAACTACATGCTTAGATACTTTACTGGGTAAGTCATGCATTAATATCATGAAAAGAAGGGGAGCTATAACGGATCCCTGAGGGATACCCATTTGAAGAATTCGTTTCGTGGAATATACATTTTCAATCCTCGTTTGAAATACTCTGTTTTCTAAGAAACACTTAACATAGCCAAAAATGTGACCTGTCAGCCCAATACTTTTAAATTTGAATAACAATCGGGAGTGCCACACTTGATCGTATGCTTTCGTTATATCAAAAAATGTAGCTAAAACACATTGATGTCTTGCAAATTGTTGTTTTATATTAGTAGTTAGCTTTGTTAGGATCTCTACTGGTGACCTGCCTTTTCGAAATCCTGCCTGATTTACTGGTATTATTTTATTCTTTTCACAATAGTGCATCAGTCTCTTTAAGATTATTTTCTCCATTAGTTTACATACATGTGATGTTAATGCAATTGGCCTGTAGTTTTTCAAATCGGTATTACATTTACCTGGTTTTAATACAGGAACCACTATTGTTTCTTTCCAGTTGTTAGGCATTATCCCACTATTCCAGCATTTTTGAAATATGTCATGTAGCAAGATTATAAAATTTTCTGGTAAATTTTTCAGCATCTCATTGGAAATTGCATCTAGTCCAACTGACGTTTTTTTACTTGGAAGGGACTGAATGGCATCTTTTAATTCTTGAAGTGTGAGTGATGCATTTATGTAGTGAGTATTGTCAGAGGCAGGGTCCTTATATACATCTTTCTTTTCATCTCGTTCCCTATAATTTCTATCAGCGACAGGGAGTCCTTCTACACGACAGGCCTCAGCAAACACGTCTGCAAAAGCTTCTGCTTTTTCCAATGAGCTAGGAATAGGGTTATTTTCTAGCTTTACTGGAATTGATGGCAACTTAATCCCGTTTTTCATTAATTTTAGTTTTTCCCAAATCTTTATCGTGTCTTTGTGGTTATTTACTTCACATTTACAAAAAGATGTCCAGTGTTGTTCTTTGGCTTGCTCTATGATTCTGTTACACTTAATGTTGGCACTTTTCATCGCTGTATGATTTTCAGGTGACCTGTTTGCTAAATAAATTTTGTATTTTTCTTTCTTTTCGTTCACTGCCTTTTGACAGTCCTCATTCCACCAGACATTTCCATGATGTTTTCCTATTTTTGACACTGTAAGTTTTGGAATTGAAATGTTAGCAGCCCTTAAGAGTGAGTTACAGAAAACTTCGTACGTTTCGTTTATGTTCATTGCTTCAGATAGATCTGTTTTTGTCTTTTCAAGGATTGCCTTAAAACTGATCCAGTCAGCGTTTTTATAATTAAACTTGGGTAAACTATCTTGTGGTATGGCGTCTATTTCTGTAGTATGGTTTAGGGTAAGACGTATGGGGATGTGATCTGATCCCAACAAGTCATCCTCTGTTTGCCATGTGGCGTTTGGGGCTAGGGATGGTGAGATTAAAGTAAGGTCGATAGCTGTGGGTCTGTGGGTTGGTATATCGGGGATCCGGGTAACGTGTCCGTTGTTAAATAAATATAAATTGGAATCTACAATATTTTCAATCAACCTGTTGCTTGTTATGTTTGTACAATACTTTTCCCAAAATGGGGCATGTGCATTAAAATCACCTCCAATTATCCACTTGTCGTCCTGATCTTGAAAGTGTTTTAACCATTCAGTGTTCACAGAGTCTGGGCCTCTTGGTAAGTATACAGAGGCCATATTCACAACTAACGATGAGGAAAATTTTATAATGATTGCACATGATGAAATAAATGCGGTAGATTTAGGTACTGGCGATGATCGTTCACAATAGTTCAGTCCTTCACGAATGTATATAGCTGTTTGTATACGGCCACCGTCATTTACAGAGTCACATATTGGTGGATAATAAAAACCGGATATTTTAGGTAATTTGGTTTTGATGGTATTCAGCGATTGTAGGAGCATGACATGGACGTTTTTAGAAGAGAGATAGTTACTCAAATATGAGATGTTTTTAACAATGGAACGTGCGTTCCACTGAAAAATGTTGATATCACTACTACACACGTCTTCATGAGGAACGGTTGAATAACTTTAGAACAATATGGTAAGCTTATATAGATTTCATTTAACTTTGAATTAAAAGGTACAAATAGGATAAAAATGAAGTATGTGAACAAGAAAATAATTAAGTAAAACAATATAGCTGAGAACTGAACGAAGAGAAACTGAATCTGGGCTGAATCTAAAATGACCAAGGAGAGAAGAAAAACAGAGATTGAAAGCCGGGTCTTTGTTGATGTCGTTGTCGGTTTGATCTCCTCCTCGGTTTTTCCCAGAAAAGCTGATGGATTTGCCTCCCTAAGTTTCTGGCCAGAACGCTCGCCCCTCTGATGGTTGGATGGACGTCGTCCTGGCTGACTTGAGTGTGACTGATAGTTTGAAGATTGTCATTGTTGACGTATTCGATACTCGCTGCTTTAAGAAGTCGCACTTTTGTTAGGGCATTTAGGAGCTCTCTTTTAGCGTTTAGGTGTTTGTCCCTCACAGGAGCTACCTGACTTAAAACTACCCTGGCTTTTGGAAATTGGGTGTTGATAGTTTTCACACAGGTGTCAAGAGTTGTGCTACATTCAGTGGGCTCCTTTGTTTTTAAATCTGTGATCCCCACATGTAAAACTACACAGTCAGGTTCAGGTGTCAGCTCTTCTTTTGATTTTTCAATTGCAATCTTACAGTCCTCGATGGTATGGATCTTTCTCGTGGCCACCTGAAAACCGTATGAAGAGCCCAGTCTTTTTCCATCCACCTTATTGAGGACCGAGTCGTGAACGATAAGGACACGGGGAAGAACATTTGATTGTGGTCTGGAACGTGTTGACGATAGCGCAGTTTTGACGTCACGGTTAGGTTTTGTGGAGACGTCTGGTCTATGTTTGACGACATTTCTCCTGCCATTTTGTGTCCTCGCCCGATATTCCAGTTTGGGAGGTTGAGCTGCGCATTCCGCGTAGGTGGAGAATTTGTCCATCGGTGACATGGTGGTGAAGTCACCGTGGACTGCGGAATCCGTCTGGCACGCAACGGTGGTCGTAAGTTTGGTGCACTTATTGACGTCGCGCAGCTCTTTTAACGTTGTATTGTTTTCCAATAAAAGTTTTCTGTCTGAATGTAGCATGGTTGTGAGAGTGTGGATTTGTTTAGACATTTCTTGAATGGTGTTGTTTAAAATGTCTATCTCCCTTACCGCCTCTTGACAGCGGCAGCCACATGATGATCTTGATTGTAGCTGTGCGATGTGTGGCTGACTCCTGGATGGTGAAAGGGTGCGACCGGAGGTCTGTTCTTTTTGATGTTCTTCGAGTTCTGGGGTCTCTGAAGGTGGTGATGTCTCTGCCCTGGTGTTGTCTGTCCCACGGGTGGTTTTCTTTACTTTTTCTTTTATGACACAACGTTTGGACCGTGTCATTTTCAGCCTAGACGATTCCTCTCTGAAAACGTTCTGTTAGAAAGCCGCCATCTTGGCGTAGGAATCGATAATAATAGTGGTGGTGGTCATTGGTTTAATGTCTATTCACTTAAGTGATTTTAGACAAATAAACAAAAAAACAAAACAAAAACAAAAAAAAACAAAACAAAACAAAAAAAAAAAAGTAAATAAATAAATAAAAAATAATAAATGATAATAACAATGAGAATAATGATAAATAAATAAATAAATAAGTAAATAAACAATTGAATAAATGAAAAATTAAGTATGTAAAAAAAAAAGCGATGTGGGGAAGGGGAATAGAAACCGGAAGAGCAAATGCAAATGTTTATGTGTAGTTAGTCATGGTTAAAAAAATAAATGAAATTTAAGTTCAAATTCATATCACTTACAGCCCACTCGAGCAGCAAAAAACATATTCGGGCTGGGACAAGGCAAATGTCAGAGGGGAGCGTAAACATAACAAATGAAGTAGCATACTACAACAAATATTTACAATTAACTAGCAAACTGTAACCATGAACAAGAAGATGAACAAATTACAAATATTGAACTATTGGACTTTTTGACAGGCTAACAAAAAATTCGTATGTTAATAATGATGATTCAAATATGTCGGAAATTGTGTGAGTAGAAAGTACCGGAATGAGTCGCTTTATAGTAATGCAAGAAAGTAAATGACTGGTCGTTATTTTCTGTCCACAAAGACAGACAGACAGATAATAATAGTGTAACCTGAATGATGTTGATAATAATAATGTAACCTGAATGATGTTGATAATAATAGTGTAACCTGAATGATGTTGATAATAATAGTGTAACCTGTATGATGTTGATAATAATAATGTAACCTGAATGATGTTGATAATAATAGTATAACCTGTATGATGTTGATAATAATAATGTAACCTGAATGATGTTGATAATAATAGTGTAATCTGTATGATGTTGATAATAATGTAACCTGAATGATGTTGATAATAATAATGTAACCTGAATGATGATGATAATAATAATGTAACCTGAATGATGATAATAATAATGTAACCTGAATGATGATGATAATAATAATGTAACCTGAATGTTGATAATAATAATGTAACCTGAATGATGTTGATAATAATAGTGTAACCTGAATGATGATGATAATAATAATGTAACCTGAATGATGATAATAATAATGTAACCTGAATGATGATGATAATAATAATGTAACCTGAATGATGTTGATAATAATAGTGTAACCTGATTGATGTTGATAAATAATGTAACCTGAATGATGATAATAATAATGTAACCTGAATGATGATAATAATAATGTAACCTGAATGATGTTGATAATAATAGTGTAACCTGAATGATGTTGATAATAATAATGTAACCTGAATGATGTTGATAATAATAATGTAACCTGAATGATGTTGATAATAATAATGTAACCTGAATGATATAGCTAATAATAGTGTAACCTGAATGATATAGCTAATAATAGTGTAACCTGAATGATATAGCTAATAATAGTGTAACCTGAATGATATAGCTAATAATAGTGTAACCTGAATGATATAGCTAATAATAATGTAACCTGAATGATATAGCTAATAATAATGTAATTAATGTAACCTGAATGATATAGCTAATAATAGTGTAACCTGAATGATATAGCTAATAATAGTGTAACCTGAATGATATAGCTAATAATAGTGTAACCTGAATGATATAGCTAATAATAGTGTAACCTGAATGATATAGCTAATAATAATGTAACCTGAATGATATAGCTAATAATAGTGTAACCTGAATGATATAGCTAATAATAGTGTAACCTGAATGATATAGCTAATAATAGTGTAACCTGAATGATATAGCTAATAATAATGTAACCTGAATGATATAGCTAATAATAGTGTAACCTGAATGATATAGCTAATAATAATGTAACCTGAATGATTATAGCTAATAATAGTGTAACCTGAATGATATAGCTAATAATAGTGTAACCTGAATGATATAGCTAATAATAGTGTAACCTGAATGATATAGCTAATAATAGTGTAACCTGAATGATATAGCTAATAATAATGTAACCTGAATGATATAGCTAATAATAGTGTAACCTGAATGATATAGCTAATAATAGTGTAACCTGAATGTATAGCTAATAATAGTGTAACCTGAATGATATAGCTAATAATAATGTAACCTGAATGATATAGCTAATAATAGTGTAACCTGAATGATATAGCTAATAATAGTGTAACCTGAATGATATAGCTAATAATAGTGTAATTTAAATGATGTAGTTAATGATAGTATCATACCTTGAGTAGAAAATATCTTTTTGTCTGTCAGTTGTGGAAAACCACCATGATAATATCAGCAGAGAATTAAGCTGTCTGGTCATCTGAACACACTGCAGTCTTACCAGCTGTCTGGTCATCTGAACACACTGCAGTCTTACCAGCTGTCTGGTCATCTGAACATACTGCGGTCTTACCAGCTGTCTGGTCATCTGAACATACTGCGTCTTACCAGCTGTCTGGTCATCTGAACACACTGCAGTCTTACCAGCTGTCTGGTCATCTGAACACACTGCGGTCTTACCAGCTGTCTGGTCATCTGAACACACTGCAGTCTTAACCAGCTGTCTGGTCATCTGAACACACTGCGGTCTTACCAGCTGTCTGGTCATCTGAACACACTGCAGTCTTACCAGCTGTCTGGTCATCTGAACACACTGCGGTCTTACCAGCTGTCTGGTCATCTGAACACACTGCAGTCTTACCAGCTGTCTGGTCATCTGAAACACTGCAGTCTTACCAGCTGTCTGGTCATCTGAACACACTGCAGTCTTACAGCTGTCTGGTCATCTGAACACACTGCAGTCTTACCAGCTGTCTGGTCATCTGAACACACTGCGGTCTTACCAGCTGTCTGGTCATCTGAACATACTGCGGTCTTACCAGCTGTCTGGTCATCTGAACACACTGCAGTCTTACCAGCTGTCTGGTCATCTGAACATACTGCGGTCTTACCAGCTGTCTCAGCAGGCATACAAAGAGTATGATATATAGATTGAAAGCCAGAGGCAGACCAAGTAAACCTGGATCAACAGTGTGAAAGAGAGTTTGTCATTTCTCTTCTCCAGGCCTTCCACCCTGCTGCTGAATGGCAGCTGTGTCTCCATGTCACCTAAGAACGACAAGCAGACAGAAAGAAGAAAACAACGTAAGAAACTCGCGGAAAATAAAAACAGTTCACTGATTCACGTTTTATCATTACATGTATATATTCCAGGTCCTGATCCTGTGCAGGCCACCAGTGTGACGACAGATGTGGAGGACAAGGGGGAACACAGCGAAGGTATGAACAAACAGTTACCACTTTCAGTGTTTCAGTGTCACTTTTGCTCATGACCACTTTTACTACTTGCATCTTTTTCTTGCTGTTGCCCCCTCTGCGGATGCTGGGAGCTCTTTCAGTATGAATAGTATCCCCACCTTCTGGAAATGCCATGCTAAAATTTCATCTTTTCTGTCACTCTCTTTGTTTTTGCCTTGTTCCTTTGTTGTCTGTCATTTCTTCTTAACATTTTGTTCCTTGCTGGTCCATTCACCTGTATGTCTTTGATAAAGTCTTACGTACTTTCTCTTAGGATTGATAATTTGGAACATGTATTAAGTGCATTTTTGGCTCTAGGGAAATGAGATATGTAGAAACAATTTCAGGTAATTTAAGCACATTTTTATATATGTTTTAGTGTCCTTACCCATGTTTAAATCAATATTCAGGTATGTTTTTTTAAATCCACTGTGTGATAAATTGGACAGAGTGGTCAACACCAGGGGCATCTCCGTAGAATATGTGTGTGAATGCAGTGATATGTGTACTTAATTTTCTTTTCTTTTTTTTTTTTCCTGTTGAAGTATTGTGTGTTTTGAAATGGGTCATAGCCCTGATATGGCTCTGCACACTTGCTGAGCTATAAACAAAAATAGCAATAACTGTTCTTGCTGTTGTTGCTATACCCACAGACCAGCTCTCCAGAAAGAGTTGGCTATTGTCTGCAAGGCATCCAGAGTGCTGTTGTGTATTAAAACATCCAGAGTTGGCTTTTGTGTGTAAAACATCCAGAAGAGTTATCTGTTGTGTATAAAACATCCAGAGTTGGCTGTTGTGTGTAAAACATACAGACAGAGTTGTCTGTTGTGTGTAAAACATCCAGACAGAGTTGTCTGTTGTGTGTAAAACATCCAGAGTTGGCTGTTGTATGTAAAACATCCAGATAGAGTTGTCTGTTGTGTGTAAAACATCCAGAGTTGGCTGTTGTGTGTAAAACATCCAGACAGAGTTGTCTGTTGTGTGTAAAACATCCAGACAGAGTTGTCTGTTGTGTGTAAAACATCCAGAGTTGGCTGTTGTGTGTAAAACATACAGACAGAGTTGTCTGTTGTGTGTAAAACATCCGACAGAGTTGTCTGTTGTGTAAAAACATCCAGAGTTGTCTGTTGTGTGTAAAACATCCAGACAGAGTTGTCTGTTGTTGTAAAACATCCAGACAGAGTTGTCTGTTGTGTGTAAAACATCCAGAGTTGTCTGTTGTGTGTAAAACATCCAGACAGAGTTGTCTGTTGTCTGTAAAACATCCAGACAGAGTTGTCTGTTGTGTGTAAAACATCCAGACAGAGTTGTCTGTTGTGTGTTAAAACATCCAGACAGAGTTGTCTGTTGTGTGTAAAACATCCAGACAGAGTTGTCTGTTGTGTGTAAAACATCCAGAGTTGTCTGTTGTTCGAGTTTTGTGTGTGTAAAACATCCAGAGTTGTCTGTTGTGTGTAAAACATCACAGAGTTGTCTGTTGTGTGTAAAACATCCAGAGTTGCTGTTGTGTGTAAAACATCCAGACAGAGTTGTCTGTTGTGTGTAAAACATCCAGAGTTGTCTGTTGTGTGTAAAACATCCAGACAGAGTTGTCTGTTGTGTGTAAAACATCCAGCAGTGGGTGAAACTCCAGAGTTGTCTGTTGTGTGTAAACACAATTCTTTTTATACTCAGACAGAGTTGTCTGTTGTGTGTAAAACATCCATTGCTGTTTTGTATCCGAGAGTTGTCTGTTGTGCTTGTGTGTTAAACATCCAGACGAGTTGTCTGTTGTGTGTAAAACATCCAGACAGAGTTGTCTGTTGTGTGTAAAACATCCAGACAGAGTTGTCTGTTGTGTGTAAAACATCAGACAGAGTTGTCTGTTGTGTAAAACATCCAGACAGGTTGTCTGTTGTGTGTAAAACTAAATCCAGACAGAGTTGTCTGTTGTGTGTAAAACATCCAGACAGAGTTGTCTGTTGTGTGTAAAACATCCAGAGTTGTCTGTTGTGTGTAAAACAAGTTTATTCTGTTTAGTGTCAGACTTTTGCGCTAAAGGGCTGGTATAATTTACATTATTTTTTTTTGTTGCTTTTTCTACTTGTGGCGATGAATGCTGCAAGTCATTTGTATACTAGATCACTGCATAGAGTGTTCTGTTACAGGCAGATGTTGAAACAAGCTTCTAATGGCACAGACCTGTGAGGACAAAGATGGACCAGCAAAGGTACGTACTTTATTCTACTGCAGGGTTGCAACTTTTCCAAGTGGGCCAGAATTTGGTTTTGTAAAAATTTCTTCTTAAATTTTCGGTTCTTTACTTTTCGGGTTTACTTTTCTGTTTACTTTTCTTGGTTCTTACTTTTCCGGTAACTTTACTTTCTGGTACTTTACTTTTCTGGTCTTTACTTTTCTGGTTCTTTACTTTTCTGGTTCTTTTACTTTTCTGGTTCTTTACTTTTCTGGTTTACTTTTCTGGTTCTTTACTTTTCTGGTTCTTTACTTTTCTGGTTTACTTTTCTGGTTTCTGGTTCTTTACTTTTCTGGTTCTTTACTTTTCTGGTTTTACTTTTCTGGTTTACTTTTCTGATTCTTTACTTTTCTGGTTCTTTACTTTTCTGGTTTCTGGTTCTTTACTTTTCTGGTTTCTGGTTCTTTACTTTCTGTTCTGGTTCTTTACTTTTCTGGTTTCTGGTTCTTTACTTTTCTGGTTTTTACTTTTCTGGTTCTTTACTTTTCTGGTTTCTGGTTCTTTACTTTTCTGGTTCTTTACTTTTCTGGTTTCTGGTTCTTTACTTTCTGGTTTCTGGTTCTTTACTTTTCTGGTTTCTGGTTCTTTACTTTTCTGGTTTCTGGTTCTTTACTTTTCTGGTTTCTGGTTCTTTACTTTTCGGTTTCTGGTTCTTTACTTTTCGGTTTCTTTGGTTCTTTACTTTTCTGGTTTCTGGTTCTTTACTTTTCTGGTTTCTGGTTCTTTACTTTTCTGGTTCTTTACTTTTCTGGTTTCTGGTTCTTTACTTTTCTGGTTTCTGGTTCTTTACTTTTCTGGTTTCTGGTTCTTTTACTTTTCTGGTTCTTTACTTTTCTGGTTTCTGGTTCTTTACTTTTCGTTTTCTGGTTCTTTCTTTCTTTTCTGGTTCTCTTTACTTTTCTGGTTTCTGGTTCTTTACTTTTCTGGTTTCTGTTTTTACTTTTTCTGGTTTCTGGTTTCTTTACTTTTCTGGTTCTTTACTTTTCTGGTTCTTTACTTTTCTGGTACTTTACTTTTCTGGTTTCTGGTTCTTTACTTTCTGGTTCTTTACTTTTCTGGTACTTTACTGTTTCTGGTTTCTGGTTCTTTACTTTTCTGGTTCTTACTCGTTTCGGTCTGTTACTTTTCTGTGTTTAACTCGATCTTTATTTTCTGTTGTTTAACTATTTCTGGTTGTCTTATTTTGGTTAACTTTACTTTTCTGGTTTTCTTTACTTTTCTGGTTCTTTACTATTTCCTGGTTCTTTACTTTCTGTTCTTTACTTTGTCTGTAATCTCTACTTTTCTGTTCTTTACTTTTTGGTTCTTTACTTTTCGGTTTCTTTCTGTTCTCTGTTCTTTACTTTTGGTCTTTACTTTTCTGTTCTTTACTTTTTGGTTCTTTCACTTTTCGGGTTCTTTACTTTTCTGGTTTGTACTTTTCTGTTCTTAACTTTCTGGTTCTTTACTTTTCTGGTTCTTTACTTTTCTGGTTCTTTACTTTTCTGGTTCTTACATTTTTGGTTCTTACTTTTCTGGTTCTTTACGCTTTTTGGTTCTTTACTTTCTGGTTTACTTTTCTGGTTACTTTTGGTACTTTTCTGGTTCTTACTTTTCTGGTTCTTACTTTTCTGGTTCTTTACTTTTCTGGTTCTTTACTTTTCTGGTTCTTTACTTTTCTGGTTCTTTACTTTTCTGGTTTACTTTTCTGGTTTACTTTTCTGGTTTACTTTTCTGGTTCTTTACTTTTCTGGTTTACTTTTCTGGTTCTTTACTTTTTCTGGTTCTTTACTTTTCTGGTTCTTTACTTTTCTGGTTTACTTTACTTTCGGGTTTACTTTACTTTTCTGGTTCTTTACTTTTCTGGTTCTTTACTTTTCTGGTTCTTTACTTTTCTGGTTCTTTACTTTTCTGTTCTTTACTTTTCTGGTTCTTTACTTTTCTGGTTCTTTACTTTTCTGGTTCTTTACTTTTCTGGTTTACTTTTCTGGTTCTTTACTTTTCTGGTTCTTTACTTTTCTGGTTCTTTACTTTTCTGGTTCTTTACTTTTCTGGTTCTTTACTTTTCTGGTTCTTTACTTTTCTGGTTTACTTTTCTGTTTACTTTTCTGGTTCTTTACTTTTCTGGTTCTTTACTTTTCTGGTTCTTTACTTTTCTGGTTTTTTCTTTTACTTTTCTGGTTTTTACTTTTCTGGTACTTTACTTTTCTGGTTCTTTACTTTTCTGGTTTACTTTTCTGGTCTTTACTTTCTGGTTCTTTACTTTTCTGGTTCTTTACTTTTCTGGTTCTTTACTTTTCTGGTTCTTTCTTTTCTGGTACTTTACTTTTCTGGTACTTTACTTTTCTGGTTCTTTACTTTTCTGGTTCTTTACTTTTCTGGTTCTTTACTTTTCTGGTTCTTTACTTTTCTGGTTTTCTTTACTTTTTCTGGTACTTTACTTTTCTGGTTCTTTACTTTTCTGGTTCTTTACTTTTCTGGTTCTTTACTTTTCTGGTTCTTACTTTTCTGGTTTTTACTTTTCTGGTTCTTTACTTTTCTGGTTCTCTTACTTTACTTTTCTGGTTCTTTACTTTTCGGGTTCTTTACTTTTCTGGTTCTTTACTTTTCTGGTTCTTTACTTTTCTGGTTCTTTTACTTTTCTGGTTCTTTACTTTTCTGGTTCTTTACTTCTTTTACTTTTCTGGTTACTTTACTTTTCTGGTTCTTACTTTTTCTGGTTCTTTACTTTTCTGGTACTTTACTTTACTTTTCTGGTACTTTACTTTTTCGGGATTCTTACTTTTCTGGTTCTTTACTTTTCTGGTACTTTACTTTTCTGGTACTTTACTTTTCTGGTCTTTACTTTTCTGGTTCTTTATGGTTCTTTACTTTTCTGGTACTTTACTTTTCTGGTCTTTACTTTTCTGGTTCTTTATGGTTCTTTCTTTTACTTTACTTCTGGTCTTACTTTTCTGGTTCTTTACGTTCTTTACTTTTCTGGTCTTACTTTTTGTTACTTACTTTCTGGTCTTTACTTCTTTTTACTTTTCTGTTCTTTACTTTTACTTTTCTGGTACTTTACTTTTCTGGTTCTTTACTTTTACTTTTCTGGTACTTTACTTTTCTGGTACTTTACTTTTCTGGTTCTTTACTTTTCTGGTACAGGAAAATTTCGTATGCATAGTTTTCAGCTTTAGCATCTGTGACTAGCAGTCCCTTTTTTTTTCTCTGGAATTTTTTTCTTTTATTTTGGGGAAGATAGGGGGAGAAAGAGAGAGAGATTTGTAACAATTAAGCATTGTGTGTTTGCGGAACTTTTGTCTGCTTGTGATGCTTTTTGAGTGTGTAGGTATCAAAGGCGCCATTTTTTTTGCAGCTAGACCTCCCTTTCTGTCTGTGCGTGTGTGTGAGTGTTCTTGTGGATATGTGTTCACTTGTGTTTACTGTAGGCTGTATGTTCTGTGGGTGTTCTTACAGGTATGTGTTCACTTGTGTTTACTGTAGGCTGTATGTTCTGTGGGTGTTCTTGTGGATATGTGTTCACTTGTGTTTACTGTAGGCTGTATGTTCTGTGGGTGTTCTTGTGGATATGTGTTCACTTGTGTTTACTGTAGGCTGTATGTTCTGTGGGTGTTCTTACAGGTATGTGTTCATTTGTGTTTACTGTAGGCTGTATGTTCTGTGGGTGTTCTTGTGGATATGTGTTCACTTGTGTTTACTGTAGGCTGTATGTTCTGTGGGTGTTCTTACAGGTATGTGTTCACTTGTGTTTACTGTAGGCTGTATGTTCTGTGGGTGTTCTTGTGGATATGTGTTCACTTGTGTTTACTGTAGGCTGTATGTTCTGTGGGTGTTCTTGTGGATATGTGTTCACTTGTGTTTACTGTAGGCTGTATGTTCTGTGGGTGTTCTTACAGGTATGTGTTCACTTGTGTTTACTGTAGGCTGTATGTTCTGTGGGTGTTCTTGTGGATATGTGTTCACTTGTGTTTACTGTAGGCTGTATGTTCTGTGGGTGTTCTTGTGGATATGTGTTCACTTGTGTTTACTGTAGGCTGTATGTTCTGTGGGTGTTCTTGTGGATATGTGTTCACTTGTGTTTACTGTAGGCTGTATGTTCTGTGGGTGTTCTTGTGGATATGTGTTCACTTGTGTTTACTGTAGGCTGTATGTTCTGGGTGTTCTTGTGGATATGTGTTCACTTGTGTTTACTGTAGGCTGTATGTTCTGTGGGTGTTCTTGTGGATATGTGTTCACTTGTGTTTACTGTAGGCTGTATGTTCTGTGGGTGTTCTTGTGGATATGTGTTCACTTGTGTTTACTGTAGGCTGTATGTTCTGTGGGTTGTTCTGTGTGGATATGTGTTCACTTGTGTTTACTGTAGGCTGTATGTTCTGTGGGTGTTCTTGTGGATATGTGTTCACTTGTGTTTACTGTAGGCTGTATGTTCTGTGGGTGTTCTTACAGGTATGTGTTCACTTGTGTTTACTGTAGGCTGTATGTTCTGTGGGTGTTCTTGTTGGATATGTGTTCACGTTGTGTTTACTGTAGGCTGTATGTTCTGTGGGTGTGTCTTGTGGATGTGTGTTCACTTGTGTTTACTGTAGGCTGTATGTTCTGTGGGTGTTCTTACAGGTATGTGTTCACTTGTGTTTACTGTAGGCTGTATGTTCTGTGGGTGTTCTTGTGGATATGTGTTCACTTGTGTTTACTGTAGGCTGTATGTTCTGTGGGTGTTCTTACAGGTATGTGTTCACTTGTGTTTACTGTAGGCTGTATGTTCTGTGGGTGTTCTTACAGGTATGTGTTCACTTGTGTTTACTGTAGGCTGTATGTTCTGTGGGTGTTCTTGTGGATATGTGTTCACTTGTGTTTACTGTAGGCTGTATGTTCTGTGGGTGTTCTTACAGGTATGTGTTCACTTGTGTTTACTGTAGGCTGTATGTTCTGTGGGTGTTCTTACAGGTATGTGTTCACTTGTGTTTACTGTAGGCTGTATGTTCTGTGAGTGTTCTTGTGGATATGTGTTCACTTGTGTTTACTGTAGGCTGTATGTTCTGTGGGTGTTCTTACAGGTATGTGTTCACTTGTGTTTACTGTAGGCTGTATGTTCTGTGAGTGTTCTTGTGGATATGTGTTCACTTGTGTTTACTGTAGGCTGTATGTTCTGTGGGTGTTCTTGTGGATATGTGTTCACTTGTGTTTACTGTAGGCTCTGTATTGTGTATGTGAGTTTTCCTGTGGATATGTGGACAGTTGTGTTTACTGTAGGCTCTATATGCCTCTAAGATGCCCGCTGGGTAAAGACAATACCGGTGATCAGATAGCATCCATTATGCTGCCAGCTTAGTTTGAGATGTAGGTCTGTATTCATGTTGTGGGGATTTAGGTACCGATAGGTCTGTGTACATGTTGTGGGGATTTAGGTACTGATAGGTCTGTGTATATGTTGTGGGGATTTAAGTACTGATAGGTCTGAGTACATGTTGTGGGGATTTAGGTACTGATAGGTCTGTATACATGTTGTGGGGATTTAGGTACTGATAGGTCTGTGTACATGTTGTGGGGATTTAGGTACTGATAGGTCTGTGTACATGTTGTGGGGATTTAGGTACTGATAGGTCTGTGTATATGTTGTGGGGATTTAGGTACTGATAAGTCTGTATACATGTTGTGGGGATTTAGGTACTGATAGGTTTGTGTACATGTTGTGGGGATTTAGGTACTGATAGGTTTGTGTACATGTTGTGGGGATTTAGGTACTGATAGGTCTGTATACATGTGGGGATTTAGGTACTGATAGGTCTGTATACATGTTGTGGGGAGTTAGGTACTGATAGGTCTGTGTACATGTTGTGGGGATTTAGGTACTGATAGGTCTGTATACATGTGGGGATTTAGGTACTGATAGGTCTGTATACATGTTGTGAGTATTAAGGTACTGATAGGTCTGTATACATGTTTGTGGGATTTAGGTACTGATAGGTCTGTGTACATGTTGTGGGGATTTAGGTACTGATAGGTCTGTATACATGTTGTGGGGATTTAGGTACTGATAGGTCTGTGTACATGTTGTGGGGATTTAGGTACTGATAGGTCTGTGTACATGTTGTGAGTATTAAGGTACTGATAGGTCTGTGTACATGTTGTGAGTATTAAGGTACTGATAGGTCTGTATACATGTTGTGGGGATTTAGGTACTGATAGGTCTGTATACATGTTGTGGGGATTTAGGTACTGATAGGTCTGTGTACATGTGGGGATTTAGGTACTGATAGGTCTGTGTACATGTGGGGATTTAGGTACTGATAGGTCTGTATACATGTTGTGGGGATTTAGGTACTGATAGGTTTGTGTACATGTGGTTTGTGTACATGTTGTGGGGATTTAGGTACTGATAGGTCTGTGTACATGTTGTGGGGATTTAGGTACTGATAGGTCTGTATACATGTTGTGGGGATTTAGGTACTGATAGGTCTGTGTACATGTTGTGGGAGTTAGGTACTGATAAGTCTGTATACATGTTGTGGGGATTTAGGTACTGATAGGTCTGTGTACATGTTGTGGGGATTTAGGTACTGATAGGTCTGTATACATGTGGGGATTTAGGTACTGATAGGTCTGTATACATGTTGTGGGGAGTTAGTACTGATAGGTCTGTGTACATGTTGTGGGGAGTTAGGTACTGATAGGTCTGTATACATGTTGTGGGGATTTAGGTACTGATAGGTCTGTATACATGTTGTGGGGAGTTAGGTACTGATAGGTCTGTATACATGTGGGGATTTAGGTACTGATAGGTCTGTATACATGTTGTGGGGAGTTAGGTACTGATAGGTCTGTATACATGTGGGGATTTAGGTACTGATAGGTCTGTATACATGTTGTGGGGAGTTAGGTACTGATAGGTCTGTATACATGTGGGGATTTAGGTACTGATAGGTCTGTATACATGTTGTGGGGAGTTAGGTACTGATAGGTCTGTATACATGTTGTGGGGAGTTAGGTACTGATAGGTCTGTGTACATGTTGTGGGGAGTTAGGTACTGATAGGTCTGTGTACATGTTGTGGGGAGTTAGGTACTGATAGGTCTGTATACATGTTGTGGGGAGTTAGGTACTGATAGGTCTGTGTACATGTTGTGGGGAGTTAGGTACTGATAGGTCTGTATACATGTTGTGGGGAGTTAGGTACTGATAGGTCTGTGTACATGTTGTGGGGAGTTAGGTACTGATAGGTCTGTATACATGTTGTGGGGATTTAGGTACTGATAGGTCTGTATACATGTTGTGGGGATTTAGTTAATGATAGGTCTGTATACATGTGGGGATTTAGGTACTGATAGGTCTGTATACATGTTGTGGGGAGTTAGGTACTGATAGGTCTGTGTACATGTTGTGGGGAGTTAGGTACTGATAGGTCTGTGTACATGTTGTGGGGAGTTAGGTACTGATAGGTCTGTATACATGTTGTGGGGAGTTAGGTACTGATAGGTTTGTGTACATGTTGTGGGGATTTAGGTACTGATAGGTCTGTGTACATGTTGTGGGGAGTTAGGTACTGATAGGTCTGTATACATGTTGTGGGGAGTTAGGTACTGATAGGTCTGTGTACATGTTGTGGGGAGTTAGGTACTGATAGGTCTGTATACATGTTGTGGGGATTTAGGTACTGATAAGCCCTGTGTACATGTGGGGATTTATGTACTAAGTCTCTATACATGTCATCATCATCATCAGGTGCCCTGCCGCATGGCGTTGGCGACCATGAACTTCCAACCATCTCTATCTCGCGTTGCCCCTAGCATATCCCCCACCCTCCTCATCCCCAGCCACTCTGCAAGTCTGTCCTTCATTCTCTTCCTGGGTCTGCCTGGTGCTCTCTTTCCCTCCAGCTTTCCTGTTTTGACCAGGTGCTCCAAATCCCCCTTCCTCATAAAATGGCCTATAAATGTTGCCTGTCTTTTCCTAGTCTTCCATATGAGTGATCTGCTTGTGTCTGCCTCCATCAAGACTGTCTCGTTTGTTTTCTTTGCTGTCCATGGAACTCTCAACATTCTTCTGAGAAACCACATCTTGGCTGCCTCAATCTTGCTCTGGCTTTGCTTGCTAACTGTCCATACCTTGCATCCGTACAACAGTATTGGTTCTATATAACATTCAAGGACTCTCTTTCTGATGTTAATTGATAGGCATTTGTTGGTAAGAATGCTTGTCATCTTCTTGAATGCTGTTTTGGCTTATACATGTAGATCTGGGAAGTCATGAAAAGCTAGACAAGTGGGAGGTACCTAGGCAGGATCAAAATGCAACTTTTCCATTCAGAAGTGTGACGTCTTGACTGTCAAGCCCCTCTTACATGTGGTGTTAAGTGATGTTGAATTTGAATTCCTGTGTTTCCTACGTGTGTCTGTCATTTTCAGGAGCCGATATTGGACAAGCCGAAATGTGCGCAAGAGTTTTACAGGACAAAAGTGAGCATAGTGAAGGTATGTCATCACAATTATTGTTCTACTTACGTTGGGTGCACAAAGAAACGTGCCGTTTGTGGCTGGTGTTTGTACAGCCACATGCATATTGTTAAACAGCAGTAAAGTCTTAGGACATTTATCCTGCAGTTGCTTGTTTGAAAAATGAGACATGTCACACTCTCACATTTGTGTCTGTTGATCTCGAGAGATAACGGGATTGCGTGATAGGATTAGGGTTGGAGCGCAGAGTAACCTACACAGGGAAATTAAAAGTTTGATGATGGAAGATGAAGCGCATGCAGTCTTCTGTTCTATTTGTTTTAACCCTTTGGCTCCCGCACCCCATCTACCAACTGCAGAAACATAACCCTTCGATTTCCTCACCCTGTCCAGGAAGCTGTTGGATAGGGTGAGGAGATTAAAGGGTTAAGTTTTTGCTTTTCTAGCGTGGTTGGCTATGCAGGATACTCGTGGACAGGGTGTGTGTGGGAGTCAAAGTATTCACATGTACAAAGCTAAAAGCTCCACCCCTTTTTTTTTTATTGCGGTGTCTAGTGTTCCATCTTTCATAACAAAATCTCTTGGCCACTGTGGATTGGTTTACCAGGTCCTGGTGTATGGAGTGAAGTCCCTAGGCTTACTAGGTCCTGTTGTATGGAGTGAAGTCCCTAGGCTTCCTTGGCCCTGTTGTATGGAGTGAAGTCCCTAGGCTTACTAGGTCCTGTTGTATGGAGTGAAGTCCCTAGGCTTCCTTGGTCCTGTTGTATGGAGTGAAGTTCCTAGGCTTCCTTGGTCCTGTTGTATGGAGTGAAGTTCCTAGGCTTCCTTGGTCCTGTTGTATGGAGTGAAGTCCCTATGCTTCCTTGGTCCTGTTGTATGGAGTGAAGTCCCTAGGCTTCCTTGGTCCTGTTGTATGGAGTGAAGTCCCTAGGCTTCCTAGGTCCTGTTGTATGGAGTGAAGTCCCTAGGCTTCCTAGGTCCTGTTGTATGGAGTGAAGTCCCTAGGCTTCCTTGGTCCTGTTGTATGGAGTGAAGTCCCTAGGCTTCCTTGGTCCTGTTGTATGGAGTGAAGTCCCTAGGCTTCCTAGGTCCTGTTGTATGGAGTGAAGTCCCTAGGCTTACTAGGTCCTGTTGTATGGAGTGAAGTCCCTAGGCTTACTAGGTCCTGTTGTATGGAGTGAAGTCCCTAGGCTTACTAGGTCCTGTTGTATGGAGTGAAGTCCCTAGGCTTACTAGGTCCTGGTGTATGGAGTGAAGTCCCTAGGCTTACTAGGTCCTGTTGTATGGAGTGAAGTCCCTAGGCTTACTAGGTCCTGTTGTATGGAGTGAAGTCCCTAGGCCTTACTAGGTCCTGGTGTATGGAGTGAAGTCCCTAGGCTTACTAGGTCCTGGTGTATGGAGTGAAGTCCCTAGGCTTACTAGGTCCTGGTTGTATGGAGTGAAGTCCCTAGGCTTACTAGGTCCTGTTGTATGGAGTGAAGTCCCTAGGCTTACTAGGTCCTGTTGTATGGAGTGAAGTCCCTAGGCTTACTAGGTCCTGTTGTATGGAGTGAAGTCCCTAGGCTTACTAGGTCCTGTTGTATGTACAGTGTGGAGTGAAGTCCCTAGGCTTACTAGGTCCTGTTGTATGGAGTGAAGTCCCTAGGCTTACTAGGGCCTGGTGTATGGAGTGAAGTCCCTAGGCTTACTAGGTCCTGGTGTATGGAGTGAAGTCCCTAGGCTTACTAGGTCCTGTTGTATGGAGTGAAGTCCCTAGCTACTAGGCCTGTATGAGTAAGTCCTAGGTTACTAGGTCCTGGTGTATGGAGTGAAGTCACTAACCACATTAGGCCATTCAGTCATCTTCAGATGAGGTCTTATGACTCCATCTTTTTCAGCTGTGTGGTGTGTGTGGTGTGTGTGTGTGTGTGTGTGTGTGTGTGTGTGTGTGTGTGTGTGTGTGTGTGTGTGTGTGTTGTGTGTGTGGTGTGTGTGTGTGTGTGTGTGTGTGTGAGTTTATGTGTGTGTGAGTTTGTGTGTGTGTGTGTGTGTGTGAGTTTATGTGTGTGTGAGTTTGTGTGTGTGTGTGTGTGTGTGTGTGTGAGTTTATGTGTGTGTGAGTTTGTGTGTGTGAGTTGTTTGTGTGGGTGTGTGTTGCGTGTGTGTGAGTGTTGTTTGTGTGGTGTGTGTTGTGTGTGTGTGTGAGTGTGTATGTGTGTGTGTGTATATGTGTGTGTGTCTGTCTGTTATGTGTGTGTGTGTGTGTGTAAATGTGTGTGTGTGTGTGTTGTGTGTGTGTGTGTATGTAAGAGTAAGTGAGTGATGTGTTTTAATAGTTTTGTATATTTTCCCCCATCGTCATTGCAAGAATGATTGATACATGGAAGTAGATATTTCATTATTATCCATTGTTATTACCTTTTCAACATTGCATGTCTCATAGGTCAACTGTTGTCGTCATAGCGTTTGGGGTTGACAGGTATTTGCTTTTCATGTCTTACTGTGTCACCCACACTTTTGTGAAGCACTTAGGACTATTGTAAGTCATTATTATTTTAATTGTTATTATTATTATTATTATTGTTGTTGTGTTGTTGTTTTTGTTGTTGTTATTGTCATTATTACTGTAGGTAGATACTGTACTGTCACTATTAATAACAACAACAACAACAATGACAAAATTAATGATTATAATAATAGTAATAATAATGATGATAATAATAACAATAATAATAATAATAATAATAATAATAATAATAATAATGATAATAATTGTTTTACAGAGGAAGAAAATGTGCACGGAACCAGCTCAGCAAAATCAGAAGACAAAAATGGACAGTGTAAAGGTATGTGTGGACAGGTTAGGCCAGTTTTATTTCCCTGTAACAGTGTAAAGGTATGTGTGGACAGGTAGGTCAGTTTTATTTCCCTGTAACAGTGTAAAGGTATGTGTGGACAGGTTAGGCCAGTTTTATTTCCCTGTAACAGTGTAAAGGTATCTGTGGACAGGTTAGGTCAGTTTTATTTCCCTGTAACAGTGTAAAGGTGGACAGGTAGGTCAGTTTTATTTCCCTGTAACAGTGTAAAGGTGGACAGGTTAGGTCAGTTTTATTTCCCTGTAACAGTGTAAAGGTGGACAGGTAGGTCAGTTTTATTTCCCTGTAACAGTGTAAAGGTGGACAGGTTAGGTCAGTTTTATTTCCCTGTAACAGTGTAGGGGGCTCTGGATAGAGGTAGTACCTTTGATGTCTGGCTGCTGCACTCTACCTGGTAGGGTGGACGGGCATCACTGGTCCTCGTCCATCCTCTAAATCTCTCACGTGCTGGCTCCAAGCGCCACACCCCGGGACCTCGCCTCAGCAGGCGTGCCAAACCATGTGAGGGGGTGATGTTAACACTGCATCACTGGGCGAATAACCTCCACGATGCAGGTTACCGGCCAAGGCGGACGAAGTTCCGCAAGGAACTCAACGGCTATGTGTTCAAGACCAAGGCGAACCACCTAGATGGAGGACGTCGGCTGTGGTCTGGCATGGAGAGGGATGGGCTCCGCCATGCGACATTGCCCAAGACACACTAAATGAAGATTACAACCGCAACTCAATCCATACCGGCCCGGTCGTCGCCCGGAACAAGGACCGCGCCTTCCGTCGCTGGCCATCAGGGCGGAGGTGAAAAGTATGTGACTGATGGACCAAAATCCCTACGTACAAGAAAAAATGTTACTATCGGCACCTGGAATGTGAGATCGCTGAGAGCAGCAGGAAAAGTTGCAGAACTAACGTATGAAATGAAGAGATACCGATGGAACGTCCTTGGGCTCTGTGAGGTACGATGGAAAAACCTCGGAGAAACGTCTACCCCAGAAGGCCACAAACTCTACTTCAGTGGCAGTGAAGACAAACATGAACATGGAGTTGGATTCCTCATTCACAAAGACACTGTGAATGCCATCATGGGATGCCGACCAGTCTCTAGCAGACTCATTACTATTCGGCTTAAGGCTTCACCTTTTAACATCACCGTCATCCAAGCTTATGCCCCAACAACTGACTATGATGACGAGGCTGTCGAAGATTTCTATGATCAACTGCAGGAAATCGTAGATCAGACGCCAAAGAAAGACATCATTATAGTGCAGGGCGACTGGAATGCGAAGATTGGAGAGGATGAACACAATAACTGGAAAGGGATATGTGGCCAATACTGCAACCCTGAGACCAACGAAAGAGGTTTAAGGCTCCTAGAATTCGCCAGTTACAACGACCTGAGGGTGGTGAACACGTTCGGTCCACACAAACCATCTAGACGCTGGACATGGCACAGCCCAGGAGAAAAATACCACAGTCAGATCGACTACATCATGGTTCAAAGACGCTTCCAGTCAAGTGTTAACATCGCAAAGACCAGGAGCTTTCCAGGAGCCGACATTGGAAGCGATCATGAGCTTGTAATGATGACCTTCAAACTCCGCCTCCAGAGGATGAAGAAACAGGGCAACATAAGAATTAAGTTCAATCTTGAGAAGCTCAAAGACCCCAACATAGTTGAAAACTTCCAAGCAACGATAGGAGGGAAGTTTGCTCCTCTCCTCGTCCTTGACAATATGGACACCGAAGTAGACACTCTGATCAACAACTTCAACACTGCCGTGACCGAAGCAGCCAACGACATCCTTGGAAAACACCGACCAACAAAGATGCCCTGGGTCACGGAAGAAGTACTAAAGCTGAGCGACAAACGCAGAGAACTAAAGCAAAAGAAGAGTACGGATGAAGGTGCTAAACTATACAGAAAAGCCAACCAACAAGTTAAAGAAGGCATGAGGAAAGCAAAGGAAACATGGATTGAAGAACAATGCCAAGATATCGAAGCAAACCTGCAGAAAAATAACAGCAAAAAAGCCTACCAGCTTGTGAAAGAACTAGCAAGCTCAAAACAAGGCAGAACCACTACCATACAGAACAAAGCAGGGAAATGTCTCACAGAAGATCAAGAGATTCTGCAGAGGTGGACAGAGTACTGCTCCGAATTATACACACACACAACAACAGGAGATCCCAAGGTGCTAGACGTTCCTCCACCAACCAACAACGACAGCTACCCCATCATGCGAGAAGAAGTTGAAGCTGCAGTAAAATCATTGAAGAAAGGCAAGTCGGCAGGAATGGACAACATTCCCTCAGAACTGGTCCAGGCAGGAGGAGAGGCCATGATAGATATGTTACTCATCATCTGCAATAAGATCTGGCGGACAGGTGAGTGACCAACACCTTGGACCCAGTCCCTGATCATCACTCTCCCGAAGAAAGGCAACCTACAACTATGCCAAAACTACCGTACCATCAGCCTGATCAGCCATCCAAGTAAGGTCATGCTAAAAATCCTTCTGAGTAGACTGAAGCCACAAGCTGAGGAGATAATAAAAGAAGAGCAGGCAGGTTTCAGACCAGGAAGAAGTACCACAGAGCAAATTTTCAACCTCAGATTGCTCTGTGAGAAATACCTGCAACACCAGCAAGGCCTTTACCACGTCTTCGTGGACTTCAAGAAGGCATTCGACAGAGTTTGGCACGCAGCCTTGTGGGCAACCATGAGGCTGTACAACATCAATGCCAACCTGATCAGAATCATAGAATGCCTCTACGAAAAGGCGACCAGTGCAGTCTACCATGACAACAACATAGGCGAATGGTTCCGAACCACAGTTGGAGTACGCCAAGGATGCCTGCTCTCCCCCACTCTCTTCAACATCTTCTTAGAGAGAATAATGGCTGACGCACTTGAAGACCACGAGGGAACAGTCAGCATCGGAGGTAGAACAATCACAAACTTGCGTTTTGCCGACGACATTGACGGACTAGCTGGGCAAGAGCAAGAGCTAGTCAGCTTGATAAAACATCTTGATGAGGCCTCCACATCATATGGCATGCAGATCAGTGCAGAGAAAACCCAGTTGATGACAAATAATACCAATGGCATCAGCACTGACATTACCATAGACAACAAGAAACTTGAGACCGTCCATAGATTTAAATATCTGGGAGCTATAGTATCAGATGAAGGATCAAAGCCCGAGGTACTTTCCAGGATTGCACAGACCACAGCTGCAATGACCAAGCTAAAAGTCATCTGGAACGACAAGAATATCGCAATCGGCTCCAAGATCAGACTGATGCGTTCCCTGGTCATGTCAATATTTTTGTATGCATGCGAAACATGGACCATAACAGCAGACATTGAAAGAAGGATACAGGCAATGGAGATGAGATGCTTCCGCAAACTCCTTGGTATCTCGTACATAGATCATATAACCAATAAAGAAGTGAAAACCCGAATCGAAAACGCCATCGGGCCGTATGAAGACCTCCTGACCTCAGTGAAAAGACGCAAACTGAGGTGGTACGGGCACGTCACACGATCATCTGGACTGGCCAAGACCGTCTTGCAGGGAACAGTTCAGGGAGGGAGACGAAGAGGCAGACAGAGAAAAAGATGGGAAGACAATATCAGAGAGTGGACTGGCCTTGAATGGAATATCATTCTGCGGAAAGCTGAGGACCGTGAGGAGTGGAGGAAGTTGGTTGCAAAATCTTCAATGGTGCCCCAACGGTCAACCAGACTACGGGACTGATGATGATGATGATGAACAGTGTAAAGGTGGACAGGTAGGTCAGTTTTATTTCCCTGTAACAGTGTAAAGGTGGACAGGTAGGTCAGTTTTATTTCCCTGTAACAGTGTAAAGGTGGACAGGTAGGTCAGTTTTATTTCCCTGTAACAGTGTAAAGGTGGACAGGTAGGTCAGTTTTATTTCCCTGTAACAGTGTAAAGGTATTTGTGGACGGATAGGTCAGTTTTATTTCCCTGCAATTAACCCTCTGGGCCCGAATGCGACCTACAGGTCGCAACGCTTTGTGTGACCGTATTCCGAGTGCACGCTGTACGTCGCCACAGCACAGTGGGTCAAACAGCCGGGTCTCGCTCTATTTTTATATTATCCAATCAGAATAATTCCTTCCCAGTCGCTGCAGAACACTTCAATTTGCACATGGCAGCCTCCATTGTGATAGTTTGGTGTACGTTTTGTCAGTTTTCACAATGAAAAGATCAACTCCTCAACCTTCGACCTCTCGTGAGGCAAACAAGCGCCAGCGTTTTTTCACCACTGAGCAAGTGCTCGAAGCTTTGTACGATTACCATACCAAAGTGGAGTATTGGAGATAACTTCAAGGTAGTCCTTTCTGTAATACTTTTACACTGTTTTTTGTGGTTGTTTGTCAGTAGTTTGTCTCTTATGCATGCATTACTACGATGGGGTAGATTTTCAGTGCACTCTGCTCAGGAGCCCAGGAATAGTGTATTGTATGGCTCAGGGGGCTAGGGCTCAAAGAGGGTTAAACCAACTTGTGTTTGGTCTGGTGGAAAGGCATTTATCTTTTCTTGATGTAAAAAAAAAGTGTTTTTTCGCTGTCCCATCTTGCGCACAAAGGGACGACCGCACAACTCCTACTTCAACAACATCGCTGATGTTCGTGATCTGGGGATCCAGGAAGTCGCCTACAGATGTCTCAGTCATGTGATCTGGAGAAGACTTGTTACATTGAGTGTGGCTCCTACCACTGATCCCAGTGAAGGACAGAGGTGAAGAGTTGACCTTTTGCTCAGCTCCTGTCTCATTTTGGCTGTCAAAGGCACCTCCAGATCTACCTGACCTGACGTCATCCACGATTCGGTTTCAGTTTCTCAAGATGACATCTCTGCGCTCAGAATGAATTCCATATGCACTAACGTCACAGGTGCCATGTGATGGAGAACATCCAGAATGATCACAGCACAAGCCTTCAGCCTGCACATAAACCCATGAGCTGGCCAGGTGTTGAGATCCTACCTAGATAGTTCCATAACCCTGAGGTCGTAGGGGAGTGAGGTGTGGGGGCAGAGACCCCAACTTTTCCTGGGGCCAACACCATGAGGGCGGCGCCCATCCCCTCTCCCTCGCTTCAAATTCATATTCATATTCACATTTTTATTTTTACCAAGACTTCAGAAAGGCAAGGGATGGGACTTGGGAAATCAACATAACTCTCCAATGTTTAATATTAATGCCAAGGCAGCCAGTCAGTGCTCCGCTTTTCATGATTTTCAACTGCCATGGGATCTTTAGCGTGCACAGCCAGAAGACACATGGGTCCGACTTGTTTTTCATCCCCTTTCGAAGGACTAGACGTTCAGTTTGATTTTCCGGTCAAACTGAGGAGAAAAGTCAAGTTCTCTACGGGGAGTGAACCCTGGAACCTCGAGTTTAGGTACTGGCAGGTGAATGTCTGAACCTTTCTGCCACTCTTCTCCTAAGGGGGACTCGTCCGGGACGTCACTCACAAGAGGAAGATACATGTATAAAGGACCAGAGAGAGTGGGACAGATGTGTACGTATTGTTGTGAAGACAGTGGGGCAGATGGTGATGATGCTGTGCACTTTTTCTATTCAGATTAACATGTTGTGACAGGACTGTACTCTATGGATACTGACATAATATATTCTGCCATCAACCAGGACCTGTGGGGTCTTGGTCAGCAGGTTTCATCAGGACTGTCTGTGATACGTCTTTAACCCTTTGACTCCCGCACCCTGTCCACCAGCATCCTGCATTGTCAACCATGCTAGCAAAGCAAAAACTTAACCCTTTGACTCCCTCAACCTATCCGTCACCTTCCTGCAGGAAGCTGGTGGACAAGGTGAGGGAGTCAAAGAGTTAAATTTTCGCAGTTGGTGGATGGGGTGCGGGAGTCGAAGGGTTAAAGTGGACAAGATCTCAGCTGTGTGGTCTACCCCCGTGGGGATGCTGGGGCTCTTTCAGTCTGAATAATATCCCCCACCCCCACACCCCCCCCCCACTTCTGGAGATTCTGTGCTAGAAATTTCCACTTTTCTGTCACTGTTTTTCTTTCGTTCTTCCACCTTTGCTTTCTGTCATTTCTTCCTATCTTTTTCTGCCTTGCTGGTTCATTCACCTGTATGTGTTCGATAAAGTCTTACATACTTTCTGTTAGGATTGATGATTGGGTACATGTATTAGTGCATCTTTGACTCCAGGGATATGAGATATGAGTAAGCAATTTTAGGTACTTTAGGTCCTTTTTTAATGTATGTTGTAGTGTCTTTAGTTACGTTTAAATTTGTAATCAGGTTCTTTTTTTAAATCCCCCCCATGTGATAAATTGGACAGAGTGGTCAGCACCAGGGACATGTCCTTAGATTGTGTGCAGGAATGCATTGATGTGTTGATGTGTGTACTTGATTTTCTTGTCCTTGCTTTTCTTGTTGAAGTGTTGTGTATGTTGTGAAATGGTCATAGCTCCAATATGGCTCTACAACGGTCGGCTGGGATTTAACCCATTTACTCCCACACCCTATCCACCAGCATCCTGCATTGTCAACCATGCCAGCAAAGCAAAAATTTAAGCCTTTGACTCCTTCACCCTATCCACCAGCTTCCTGCAGGAAACTGGAAGACAGGGTGAGGGAGTAAAAGGCTTAAGTTTTTGCAGTTGGTGGATAGGGTGCGAGAGTCAAAGGGTTAAACAACAATAACATAACAGCTGTGTGGTTGTAGACTATATATAATGTAGTCTTCCTGTTAAGCTCACAACATGTTCACCTTTGGGTAGGAGTTAGTTGCAGAATTGTTAATCTGATTTAACTCTTCGACTCTCACAACTCTTACTATTTTTAAAAGATCCCTCCCCCCCCCCCCCCCCCCCCCATCCTTTTTTTTTTTTAACTTGACCATATAGATTGAAAAGTTTGTGCAGACAACAACAATGAAGAAAGACAATTGTAAGCTGCTGTAGCTGCCGTATAGCGTTGTCACATGACCTTTGCATGATAGACTTAAACAGCGCTGACTTGTAAACTGTGAGCAGTGAACCATGGGTAGATTTGTGGCTGGAAGTGAAAGGGTTAACTGCAGTGTTAAGAGGCTGTAAAGGAAACGGCCTGCATACTACTAAGGCTTTTCTGCATACAGTTGTCACTGCACCTGTGGGGCTACGTACACTGCACCCTGTGTGGGGCTACGTACACTGCACCTGTGGGGCTACATATACACTACGCACCTGTGGGACTACGTACATGCCTCAGTAGGCAGGGAAGTGGGGTGGGGGGTGGGGTGGGGAGAGAAGTTTGGAGTTTGTTTAAGAGGGATTCATCACACTCAAGACAATTCCATATGCGCTCCACCTAAATCTGCCTCACATCTGTAAGAGCAGGATAACCTATTTGTAGGAACCAGAAAAACAAGAAGATCGAACCAGAATGCGTATTCAACACAACAAGACAAGACAGGCGCAAATTTTCGGCCAACCGGCCTTTATTCGCTTGACAAAGGCCGTGTTGGCCGAAAATTTGTGCCTGTCTGGTCGTGTTTGTTGATACGCGTTTGGTTCGATTCTTGTTTCTGGTTCCTGTTTGCTTGGACCAGGCAGTGGCACTGTTTTCTGGATAACATAATTGTAGTTCTCTGTTCCAGAGAGATGGCATGCATCTTCACTCAACATCCACTAAAAAAGCTAAAAATTAAAAATAAACACAAAGGTATGTATGTTATCTTACACTACAATATGTGAAATTAATATAACACTGTGAAACAACACGAACAACAGGTAAATATCTGAATGAGTTAATGCATTCAGAGCCTGTTGTAGAAACATTCTGCCTGACATAGAGTTGGACGCAGAGTTGAATGATGTAAATGAAGAAACGTTCTGCCTGACATAAGAGTCAGGTGCAGGGTTGAATGAGTTAATGCTGTCAAAGCCTGTTGTAGAAACGTTCTGCCTGACAAGAGTCAGGTGCAAGGTTGAATGAGTTAATGCTGTCAGAGCCTGTTGTAGCAACGTTCTGCCTGATGTAAGAGTCAGGTGCAGGGTTGAATGAATTAATGCGGTCAGAGCCTGTTGTAGAAACGTTCTGCCTGATGCTTACAGGTGCAGGGTTGAATGAGTTAATGGCATGTGTGTGTCGCACGTCTTGATTCAGTCCATAGAGACAGTGACAAGCTTGGCTCTTTTGACTGTTTTTGTGTGCATGTGTTTAACATCCAGATCATCCCCCTGTGGGGATGCCAGGGGCTCTTTCAGTATAAATTGTATCCCAACCTGGAGGAAATTCTGTGCTAGAAATTTCCTCTTTCCTGTCACTCCCTTTTTTTCTGCCTTGTTCCTGTGCTTTCTGTTGTTTCTCCTGATTGATTTTTGCCTTGCTGATCCATTCACCTGTATGTGTTCAATAAAGTCTTACATACTTTCTCTTAGGATTGATAATTAGGGACCATTTTGACAAATTATAGCAGTCCGCCACGTAGGTTTTACTAAATCCGTTAGTCATTATTACCTATATCACCTACACGTATGTATGCACCATTGTTTTTGTTGTTCAGGGTAAAGTAAGTGTGAACAACAAAAACAATGGTGCATACATACATGTAGGTGATATAGGTAATAATGACTAATGGATAATTAGGGACATGTATGGAGTGCATTTTTGGTTTTAGGGAAATAAGATATGTGGAAGCAATTCTAGGTAATTTAGGCCCGTTTTTGTATATGTGTTTGTGTCCTTAGTTATGTACATTTAAATTTATATTCACATGTTTTTTAAATCCTCTGTGTGATGAATTGGATGGAGCGGTCAAAGCCAGGGGCATCTCCTTAATTAATGTGCGCAGTTGCATTGATATGTGTACTTAATTTTTGTTTTGTTTTTTCCTGTTGAAGTATTGTGTATGTTTTGAAATGTTTATAGCCCTGATATGGCTCTACGCAGTCAGCTGGGCTTTAAGCAGCAATAACATCCACACCATCCATTTAATTTGTATAATTCATGTATTTATTACGTATTTATTTATTCTGTTCTTACAGCTGCAAACAAGCCACCTTTTGAAGAGGTCAAGGAACCTCCTGCCAAAAGATTCCGGAAAGGTAAAGTATTTTTTGTGAAGAGATTTCTGCGTGTGTTTGTTATGAGGCATTTAGTCCTTTGCTGTTTCAGCGTCTACTTACTTATTTGTATCATGCGAACACAGGGAAATGGTGGGAACAGCACCACATCACTGTCAGGTTAATTACCAGAGATTTAACCCTTTGACTTCCACACCCCATCCACCCACGCCAAAAACATAACCTTTTGACTCCCCCACCCTGTCCACCAGCTTCCTGCAGGAAGGTCAGGGTGTGGGAGTCAGGTCTTAGGTGGTTTGGTCATCTGGTCAAAATACATTTCCACGAACTACATCTGCAAGGATATAAGGAAAAGATACGCAGGGTTAAAGTGGGAAGCGGACTAAGGAAGACCTCGTTTGATGGTAATAAAGAGACAGGAAATGGTATGACAGTTCTCCACAGCAGGTATTTCACCTTGTTAATTGTTGGTGTTTTATAGACCTGGACATGGTATGACTGTTGCGTACAGCAGGTATTTCATGTTGTTGTTAATTGTTGGTGTTTTATAGACCTGGACATGGTATGACTGTTGTGTACAGCAGGTATTTCATGTTGTTAATTGTTGGTGTTTTATAGACCTGGACATGGTATGACTGTTGTGTACAGCAGGTATTTCATGTTGTTGTTAATTGTTGGTGTTTTATAGACCTGGACATGGTATGACTGTTGTGTACAGCAGGTATTTCATGTTGTTAATTGTTGGTGTTTTATAGACCTGGACATGGTATGACTGTTGTGTACAGCTGGTATTTCATCTTGTTGTTAATTGTTGGTGTTTTATACACCTGGACATGGTATGACTGTTGTGTACAGCAGGTATTTCATGTTGTTGTTAATTGTTGGTGTTTTATACACCTGGACATGGTATGACTGTTGTGTACAGCAGGTATTTCATGTTGTTAATTGTTGGTGTTTTATAGACCTGGACATGGTATGACTGTTGTGTACAGCTGGTATTTCATGTTGTTGTTAATTGTTGGTGTTTTATACACCTGGACATGGTATGACTGTTGTGTACAGCAGGTATTTCACTTTGTTAATTGTTGGTGTTTTATAGACCTGGACATGGTATGACTGTTGTGTACAGCAGGTATTTCATGTTGTTGTTAATTGTTGGTGTTTTATACACCTGGACATGGTATGACTGTTGTGTACAGCAGGTATTTCATGTTGTTAATTGTTGGTGTTTTACAGACCTGGACATGGTATGACTGTTGTGTACAGCAGGTATTTCATGTTGTTGTTAATTGTTGGTGTTTTATAGACCTGACATGGTATGACTGTTGTGTACAGCAGGTATTTCATGTTGTTAATTGTTGGTGTTTTATAGACCTGGACATGGTATGACTGTTGTGTACAGCAGGTATTTCATGTTGTTAATTGTTGGTGTTTTAAGACCATGGACATGGTATGACTGTTGTGTACAGCAGGTATTTCATGTTTGTTAATTGTTGGTGTTTTATAGACCTGGACATGGTATGACTGTTGTGTACAGCAGGTATTTCATGTTGTGTTAATTGTTGGTGTTTTTATAGACCTGGACATGGTATGACTGTTGTGTACAGCAGGTATTTCATGTTGTTAATTGTTGGTGTTTTATAGACCTGGACATGGTATGACTGTTGTGTACAGCAGGTATTTCATGTTGTTAATTGTTGGTGTTTTATAGACCTGGACATGGTATGACTGTTGTGTACAGCAGGTATTTCATGTTGTTGTTAATTGTTGGTGTTTTATAACCTGGACATGGTATGACTGTTGTGTACAGCAGGTATTTCATGTTGTTGTTAATTGTTGGTGTTTACAGACCTGGACATGGTATGACTGTTGTGTACACAGGTATTTCACTTGTTGTTAATTGTTGGTGTTTTATAGACCTGGACATGGTATGACTGTTGTGTACAGCAGGTATTTCATGTTGTTGTTAATTGTTGGTGTTTTATAGACCTGGACATGGTATGACTGTTGTGTACAGCAGGTATTTCATCTTGTTGTTAATTGTTGGTGTTTTATAGACCTGGACATGGTATGACTGTTGTGTACAGCAGGTATTTCTGTTGTTGTTAATTGTTGGTGTTTTATAGACCTGGACATGGTATGACTGTTGTGTACAGCAGGTATTTCATTGTTGTTGTTAATTGTTGGTGTTTTATAGACCTGGACATGTATGACTGTTGTGTACAGCAGGTATTTCATGTTGTTTGTTAATTGTTGGTGTTTTATAGACCTGGACATGGTATGACTGTTGGTACAGCAGGTATTTCATGTTGTTAATTGTTGGTGTTTTATAGACCTGGACATGGTATGACTGTTGCGTACAGCAGGTATTTCATGTTGTTGTTAATTGTTGGTGTTTTATAGACCTGGACATGGTATGACTGTTGTGTACAGCAGGTATTTCATGTTGTTAATTGTTGGTGTTTTATACACCTGGACATGGTATGACTGTTGTGTACAGCAGGTATTTCACCTTGTTGTTAATTGTTGGTGTTTTATAGACCTGGACATGGTATGACTGTTGTGTACAGCAGGTATTTCATGTTGTTGTTGTTAATTGTTGGTGTTTTATAGACCTGGACATGGTATGACTGTTGTGTACAGCAGGTATTTTCACCTTGTTGTTGTTAATTGTTGGTGTTTTATAGACCTGGACATGGTATGACTGTTGGTACAGCAGGTATTTCATGTTGTTGTTAATTGTTGGTGTTTTATAGACCTGGACATGGTAAGACTGTTGTGTACAGCAGTATTTCATCTTGTTGTTAATTGTTGTGTTTTATAGACCTGGACATGGTATGACTGTTGTGTACAGCAGGTATTTCATGTTGTTGTTAATTGTTGGTGTTTTATAGACCTGGACATGGTATGACTATTGTGTACAGCAGGTATTTCATGTTGTTAATTGTTGGTGTTTTATACACCTGGACATGTATGACTGTTGTGTACAGCAGGTATTTCATGTTGTTGTTAATTGTTGGTGTTTTTAGACCTGGACAGGTATGACTGTTGCGTACAGCAGGTATTTCATGTTGTTAATTGTTGGTGTTTTATAACCTGGACATGGTATGACTGTTGCGTACAGCAGGTATTTCAGTTGTTGTTAATTGTTGGTGTTTATAGACCTGGACATGGTATGACTGTTGTGTACAGCAGGTATTCATTGTTATTGTTGTGTTTTATCACCTGACATGTAATGTTGTGTACAGCAGTATTCCCTTGTGTTAATTTGTGTTTATAGACCTGGACATGGTATGACTGTTGTGTACAGCAGGTATTTCATTGTTGTTGTTAATTGTTGGTGTTTTATAGACCTGGACATGGTATGACTGTTGTGTACAGCAGGTATTTACCTGTTGTTGTTAATTGTTGGTGTTTATATAGACCTGGACATGGTATGACTGTTGCGTACAGCAGGTATTTCATGTTGTTGTTAATTGTTGGTGTTTTATAGACCTGGACATGGTATGACTGTTGCGTACAGCAGGTATTTCATGTTGTTGTTAATTGTGGTGCTTTTATACACCTGGACATGGTATGACTGTTGTGTACAGCAGTATTTCATGTTGTTTGTTAACCCTTTGACTCCTGCAGCCTGCCAACAGCATCCTTCTTTGTCAACCATGCTGAAGAGCAAAAACTAACCCTTTGACTCCCTCACCCTATCCACCAGCTTCCTGCAGGAAGCTGGTGGATAGGGTGAGGGAGTCAAAGGGTTAAGTTTTTGCAGTTGGTAGATAGGGTGCAGGTGGCAAAGGGTTAATTGTTGGTGTTTTATAGACCTGGACACGGTATGACTGTTGTGTACAGTAGGTATTTCATGTTGTTAATTGTGGGTCTTTCTGCCTGTGTCACACCAGTGATGGTCCATGTTAACAGGTCAAAGGAGGTGGTTGTGTGGAGTTGGGGTTTGTCGCTTGTTGATATTGTTATCATCATCATCATCATTTTCATCATCATCATCATTATTTTCATCATCATCATCATCATCATCACCACCATCATCATAATCATCACCACCACCACATCATCATCATCATCATCATCATCATCATCATCATCATCACATCATCATCATCATGTTATCTTTATTATTATTGTATTATATCATTATTACTATCATTATCATCATTATGTTGTTATAATTGTTGTTATTTTTATTTTTGTTATGATTATTTTTAGTACTATTTTCGTTTTGTCGTGCTGCACTACCACCCTGTCACATCTCTCCTACTGAGACTGTACTGCCGACCACTGCCACACACTACTACTACTAACTCTACTACTACTACTACTACTCACACACTCACCACACTACTACTACTACTACTACACCACCACCTACACATACTACATACTACTACTACTACTACTACTACTACACCACCACCGTCATCACACATACTACTACTACATACTACTACCAACACCACCACACCACCACACTACACTACTACTACTACTACTACTACTACTACTACTACACACCACTCTACTACCATCTACTACTACT
>JAPXFY010000031.1:1187478-1192478 GCA_030674185.1 Monoplex corrugatus | reverse complement strand
TACATTCTGAAGACAGCGGGCAGTATACTGCACCTGAGTGACGTCACTATCAAAAGGATCATTACTCAGGAGCCTCTGTTTGTCGGTCGGTCAGAGTCCAGCATCCGTGGCCGGTTGTTGAGATTACGAAGAAAGGAAGCGGCAGCTCAGTGACTGAAATGTACCGATAGCATGGAGGGATATTCAGCTTCTTCTGCAGCGCATTGACTGCGTCCGTGTCGCTGGGGCATTCCATGGCTGGTGGCGCTTTGTGCCGCAGGAGCTCTCAGGGCCGCTCAAGCCAAATACTGATGTGACACCGATATGTGTGTGACGGGACGGGACTGTTGGTGTTGGTTAAGGGAGACAATCGTCAGTGAAAACAGCACAGTGGATGGTCTGACTGTTCATGTTGCTGATTCACTTTGTTATTTGTGTCATCCAGACACTGTGATAGAACAGACAGTACAATCGATGTACAGCACGGACATGGTGTCCACAAGATTTGTTGTGATATATGAAGACATGTTGAGTTAGTACAGTAACTCCCACACTGTGTACTGACATCCTTGGCTGATCCAGGACATGTGTGTGTGTTTGTGTGTGTGTGTGTGTGTTTGTGTGTGTGTTGTGTGTGTTGTGTGTGTGTGTGTTATGTGTGTGTGTGTGTGTGTGTTTATGTTGTGTATGTGTGTGTGTGTTTGTGTGTGTGTATGTGTGTGTTTATGTGTGTGTATGTGTGTGTTTATGTGTGTGTGTGTGTATGTGTGTGTGTGTTTATGTGTGTGTGTGTGTGTATGTATGTACATGTGTGTGTATGTGTGTGTGTGTTTGTGTGTATGTGTGTGTTTATGTGTGTATGTGTGTGTGTGTTGTGTGTGTACATGTGTGTGGTGTGTGTATGTGTGATCACGTGTATGCTTGTGAGCAGTTGGTAAGGGGTTAATGCATTAACGTACAGCTGTATGCTAGAGGCATATGCATGTTAATGTGTACATAAATTGTGTAATTATACGAAATATATGTACATGATAACGAATGACTGTATATATTGATGTGAGGAGACTGATGTTCAAGCATGATTCATGCAGTTGCAAGTCCACCCAGCTGTGAATGGCTGGCCTGACCCTGTTTAGGTTTGGGGAAGATAAAGCATAAAGGGATAGGAGATGGACACTACCTTCACAATGTCAGTCTTGAAAAAATTGAGGCCTGTAAAGACCACATCATTCATGTACCACCTCATGTTAGGACAACCAGTCTGTGGACCTTAAGGATCTTGTGTTATAGGACAACCAGTCTGTGGACCTTAAGGACCTTGTGTTATAGGACAACCAGTCTGTGGACCTTAAGGACCTTGTGTTATAGGACAACCAGTCTGTGGACCTTAAGGACCTCATGTTAGGACAACCAGTCTGTGGACCTTAAGGACCTCATGTTAGGACAACCAGTCTGTGGACCTGAAGGACCTCATGTTAGGACAACCAGTCTGTGGACCTTAAGGACCTCATGTATAGGACAACCAGTCTGTGGACCTTAAGGACCTCATGTTAGGACAACCAGTCTGTGGACCTTAAGGACCTCATGTTAGGACAACCAGTCTGTGGACCTTAAGGACCTCATGTTAGGACAACCAGTCTGTGGACCTTAAGGACCTCATGTTAGGACAACCAGTCTGTGGACCTTAAGGACCTCATGTTAGGACAACCAGTCTGTGGACCTTAAGGACCTCATGTTAGGACAACCAGTCTGTGGACCTTAAGGACCTCATGTTAGGACAACCAGTCTGTGGACCTTAAGGACCTCATGTTAGGACAACCAGTCTGTGGACCTTAAGGACCTCATGTTAGGACAACCAGTCTGTGGACCTTAAGGACCTCATGTTAGGACAACCAGTCTGTGGACCTTAAGGACCTCATGTTAGGACAACCAGTCTGTGGACCTTAAGGACCTCATGTTAGGACAACCAGTCTGTGGACCTTAAGGACCTCATGTTAGGACAACCAGTCTGTGGACCTTAAGGACCTCATGTTAGGACAACCAGTCTGTGGACCTTAAGGACCATCATGTTATAGGACAACCAGTCTGTGGACCTTAAGGACCTCATGTTATAGGACAACCAGTCTGTGGACCTTAAGGACATCATGTTTTTAGGACAACCAGTCTGTGGACCTTAAGTACCTCATGTTATAGGACAACCAGTCTGTGGACCTTAAGTACATCATGTTATAGGACAACCAGTCTGTGACCTTAAGGACCTCATGTTATAGGACAACCAGTCTGTGGACCTTAAGGACCTCGTGTTATAGGGCAACCAGTCTGTGGACCTTAAGGACATCATGTTATAGGACAACCAGTCTGTGGACCTTAAGGACACTCATGTTATAGGACAACCAGTCTGTGGACCTTAAGGACATCATGTTATAGGACAACCAGTCTGTGGACCTTAAGGACCTCGTGTTATAGGACAACCAGTCTGTGGACCTTAAGGACATCATGTTATAGGACAACCAGTCTGTGGACCTTAAGAACATCAGTTATAGGACAACCAGTCTGTGGACCTTAAGGACATCGTGTATTAGGACACAGCCAGTCTGTGGACCTTAAGGACATCATGTTATAGGACAACCAGTCTGTGGACCTTAAGGACCTGTGTTAATTGGACAACCAGTCTGTGGACCTTAAGGACATCATGTTATAGGACAACCAGTCTGTGGACCTTAAGGACATCGTGTTATAGGACAACCAGTCTGTGGACCTTAAGGACTCTGTGTTATAGGACAACCAGTCTGTGGACCTTAAGGACATCATGTTATAGGACAACCAGTCTGTGGACCTTAAGGACATCATGTTATAGGACAACCAGTCTGTGGAACCTTAAGGACACCCTATGTTATAGGACAACCAGTCTGTGGACCTTAAGGACATCATGTTATAGGACAACCAGTCTGTGGACCTTAAGGACATCATGTTATAGGACAACCAGTCTGTGGACCTTAAGGACATCATGTTATAGGACAACCAGTCTGTGCACCTTAAGGACATCATGTTATAGGACAACCACAGTGTGTGGACCTTAAGGACCTCGTGTTATAGGACAACCACAGTCTGTGGACCTTAAGGACATCATGTTAAGGACAACCAGTCTGTGGACCTTAAGGACATCATGTTATAGGACAACCAGTCTGTGGACCTTAAGGACATCATGTTATAGGACAACCAGTCTGTGGACCTTAAGGACTCGTGTTATAGGACAACCAGTCTGTGGACCTTAAGGACATCATGTTATAGGACAACCAGTTGTGGACCTTAAGGACATCATGTTATAGGACAACCACAGTGTGTGGACCTTAAGGACCTCGTGTTATAGGACAACCACTTAGCTTAGGACCTTAAGGACACATGTTATATGGACAACCAGTCTTTGGACCTTAAGGACCTCGTGTTATAGGACAACCAGTCTGTATACCTTAAGGACATCATGTTATAGGACAACCAGTCTGTGGACCTTAAGGACCTCGTGTTATAGGACAACCAGTCTGTGGACCTTAAGGACATCATGTTATAGGACAACCAGTGTGTGGACCTTAAGGACATCATGTTATAGGACAACCACAGAGTGTGGACCTTAAGGACCTCGTGTTATAGGACAACCACAGTCCTTGTAGGACCTTAAGGACATGATGTTATAGGACAACCAGTCTTTGGACCTTAAGGACCTCGTGTTATAGGACAACCAGTCTGTATACCTTAAGGACATCATGTTATAGGACAACCAGTCTGTATACCTTAAGGACATCATGTTATAGGACAACCAGTCTGTATACCTTAAGACCTCGTGTTATAGGACAACCACAGTCTGTATACCTTAAGGACATCATGTTATAGGACAACCACAGTCTGTGGACCTTAAGGACATCATGTTATAGGACAACCAGTCTGTATACCTTAAGGACCTCGTGTTATAGGACAACCACAGTCTGTGAACCTTAAGGACATCATGTTATAGGACAACCAGTCTGTGGACCTTAAGGACCTTGTGTTATAGGACAACCAGTCTGTGGACCTTAAGGACATCATGTTATAGGACAACCAGTCTGTGGACCTTAAGGACCTTGTGTTATAGGACAACCAGTCTGTGGACCTTAAGGACCTCGTGTTATAGGACAACCAGTCTGGGGGACCTTAAGGACATCGTGTTATAGGACAACCAGTCTTTGGACCTTAAGGACCTCGTGTTATAGGACAACCAGTCTGTGGACCTTAAGGACATCATGTTATAGGACAACCAGTCTTTGGACCTTAAGGACATCATGTTATAGGACAACCAGTCTGTATACCTTAAGGACCTCGTGTTATAGGACAACCAGTCTGTGGACCTTAAGGACATCATGTTATAGGACAACCAGTCTGTATACCTTAAGGACATCATGTTATAGGACAACCAGTCTGTGGACCTTAAGGACCTCGTGTTATAGGACAACCAGTCTGTGGACCTTAAGGACCTTGTGTTATAGGACAACCACAGTGTGTGGATCTTAAGGACATCATGTTATAGGACAACCAGTGTGTGGACCTTAAGGACCTTGTGTTATAGGACAACCACAGTCTGTGGACCTTAAGGACCTTGTGTTATAGGACAACCACAGTCTGTATACCTTAAGGACCTTGTGTTATAGGACAACCACAGCTGTATACCTTAAGGACCTTGTGTTATAGGATAACCAGTCTGTGGACCTTAAGGACATCATGTTATAGGACAACCAGTCTGTGGACCTTAAGAACATCATGTTATAGGACAACCGCAGTCTGTGGACCTTAAGGACCTCGTGTTATAGGACAACCAGTCTGTGGACCTTAAGGACCTCGTGTTATAGGACAACCAGTCTGTGGACCTTAAGGACATCATGTTATAGGACAACCAGTCTGTGGACCTTAAGGACCTCGTGTTATAGGACAAACAGTGTGGACCTTAAGGACCTTGTGTTATAGGACAACCACAGTGTGTGGACTTAAAGGTT
>JAPXFY010000031.1:1142478-1177478 GCA_030674185.1 Monoplex corrugatus | reverse complement strand
GTCAAAATCAATATTCATTGCACTTCCAAAGAAGACAGGGGCTATAGAGTGCGAACTCCATCGCACAATCAGTTTCATGAGTCATGTAACAAAAATTCTATTCAGAATAATCATGATGAGGACAAGGAATAGACTCAAAAAGAGAAATAGCAGAAGAACAGTGTGGATTGATGGAAGGGAAAGGAACTATTAATGCCATATACATCCTAAGAACTATCATAGAAGGGACAATCGAGATGAATAAGGATTTATATTTATGCTTGTTGATTACACCAAGGTTTTCGATCGGGTAAGACATGAAGAATTGATCAACCAACTAGAAAGACTCAATATTGATGGAAAAGATCTATGAATAATCAGAAATATGTATTGGGAACAAACAGCTGCAATGAGAATAGAAAACGATATAAGCCCTTTCCAAAACATCAAAAGACGAGTCAGACAGGGCTGTGTTTTGTCACCAGGTCTGTTTTCACTTTACAGCGAAAACATCATGAGAAACCTAGAGGAAGACCCTGGATTACAGGTTGGAGGCAAAATGATAAACAATATTCGATACGCAAATGACACCGTGTTAATTGCAGACTATGAAAGGGACCTACAAAACCTTGTGAATATATACTTGAAATAGAAAGCAAAGGTAAGGGGTTGGAACTAAAAAAGCAGGAAGACTGAAGTCATGATGATCAGAAAAAAAACTTGAAATCCCCTCATGCAAAATAACAGCAAATGGCACAACCTTGACACAGGTTGATAAGTTTAAATATCTGGGAACGTTCATTTTATCAGACGGCAGATGCACATCAGAAATAGCCAGCAGAATCAGCCAAGCCAAAACAGCATTCAAGAAGATGAAAAGCATTCTTACCAACAAATGCCTATCAATTAACATCAGAAAGAGAGTTGTTGAATGTTATATAGAACCAATACTGTTGTACGGATGTGAGGCGTGGACAGTCAACAAACAAAGCCAGAACAAGATTGAGGCAGCCGAGATGTGGTTTCTAAGAAGAATGTTGAGAGTTCCATGAACAGCAAAGAAAACAAACGAGACAGTCTTGATGGAGGCAGACACAAGTAGATCATTCATAAGGAAGATTAGGAACAGACAGACAACATTTGTAGGCCATATTATGAGGAAAGAGGAGTTGGAGCACCTGGTCACAACGGGAAAGCTTGAGGGAAAGAGAGCATCAGGTAGACCCAGGGAGAAGATTATAGACGGACTTGCAGAGTGGTTGAGGACAAGGAGGTTGGTAGAAATGCTTGAGGCAACAAAAGATAGAGACAGATGGAAGTCCATGATCGCCAACTCTATACGGCAAGGCATCTGATGATGATGATGATTCTTCGCCCTTATACCGATGTCTGAAAAGGCCACTGAATATGACCAAGAACTAAAATGCTATTTGTTGACCAACTGAAAGCCTTCGATAGAGTGAAGAGAAATATGCTATGGACAGTTCTGGAGACGTACAGCATTCAAGTACAGTTAGTAAAGAATGTAATAGCGATGTACTGACACAGTCGAAGTGCATTGAGAACACCAGACGGCTTCAGTGACAGGTTTGATGTATAAACAGGAGTGCACCAAGGTTGTGTTTTGTCCCCTCTATTGTCCATTATTTACATGGACTGGATCACAAGGGACGCAAATCCAAATCTGATCTGATTTGATCTGATGTTATCCTATCCTATCTTGTCTATCCCTCTGTCTGTCTGTCTGTCTCTCTTTGTCTTCTCTCTCTGTCTGCCTGTTGTGTCTCTGTTTCTGTCTGTCTGTCTGTCTCTGTCTGTCTGTCTCTGTTTCTGCCCGTCTGTCTCTGTCTATCTGTCTCTGTTTCTGCCCGTCTGTCTCTGTCTTTGTGTCACTGTCTCTATTTCTGTCTCCGTATCTCTCTCTCTCTCTCTCTCTCGTTCAGACAAGTGATCATGGATACTTTTTGGAAGGCGAGGGGGGGGGGGGGGGGGGGAGGGGCGCCTTTCCTAAATTCTCTGGTAGACTGCTTAATGTCGTTTGATTTTGGAGTTGGTGACACGCTGACTGTGTGCACAGACAGCAGTTCTGGTTTCAGGTGCTTGCTGGCAATGTTGGCTTTTCCTGGGATCGTTTTCTTGTGTGTTGCTAGTCTCCATGGTTTGTACCTTTTGAAGTTCGTGCTGCTGGTGAGGGCATCCGCTGGGTCTGTTTGTTCTTTCTGTCTGTCTTCTTTTTCAAAGGGATAAGCATTTTTCAGTCAAGCCTATTCAACATTCATCCGTTGTTTTCGCTGTTGTTGTTTTTTTTATTAATGCATATCATCATTCAAACTTAGTTATCATCTGTTATGCTGCATGTCAATATGTTGTTGTTATCATTTATTATAATAATAATAATAATAATTACAATATTTATATAGCGCAAAATCTTGACAAAATCAAATCTAAGCGCTGAAACAGACACACACGCACGCACGCACGCACGCACACACACGCATGCACACACACACACACACACACACACACACACACACACACACACACACACAACACGCATGGCTACAAATGGGGAGAAAGAATAAAAGCAATAAAAGCAAGAATAAAAGCAATGGAAAACCATAGAGAGCATAGCATATACAATTATATATTATAACCATGTGATTCCCCTCCGAGCGGAGACAGGCTGCAAAAGGGGGGGGGGGGGGGGGGTTCAGTGAGGTTAGGATTTTATGCAGAGGAGAAAAGGTGAGTTTTGAGAGCGGACTTGAAGGAGACAAAAGTAGGTTGCTGACGGACTGAGAGAGGAAGTTTGTTCCAGGAGAGGTGGACCAGAAACAGAGAAGGCTCGTGGACCATAGGTATTGAACTTAGTGCGTGGAAAGCGAAAAGTCAGAGGATCCGAGGCAGAGCGGAGGGTACGTGAGGGAACATAGATCTCAAGTAGGCTTGACAGGTAATCGGGGGCTGCGTTATTGAGGCTTTTGTAGCACATGGTGTCTAGTTTGTACTGTATGCGCTTTGATACAGGGAGCCAGTGAAGTTGTGCCAGGAGAGGAGATATGTGGTCAGCTTTTTTCTTTTTGAGTACAAGGCGTACAGCATTGTTTTGAATGCGCTGTAGGATGTGAATGGTGGAGGCAGGAAGACCAGACAGGAGTGAATTGCAATAGTCAATGCGAAACATTATGAAGGAGAGAACGAGTTTTGCAGTTGTTTCCACAGAGAGATACTTCCTGATCAGGCTTATACGATGGAGATGATAGTAGCAAGATCTGGCAGTTTGAGAAACAAAGTTGTTCATGGAGAGGGTAGAGTCAATGCAGACACCAAGGTTTTTAGCTGAATCAGAAATTGGGACTGATGTGTTACATAATGGGAGAGAAAGAGGAGGCAGCTGAGAAAGTTTCTGACGGGTGCCAATGAGGATAGCTTCTGTCTTGTCATCATTAAGCTGAAGTTTGTTGAACGTCATCCAGTTCTTAATGTCTGAGTAACACTCAGTGGTGCGAGTCAACAGGTGCTATATATTATCAAGTGAGTCACTGTCTTGAAGTTGGGTGTCATCAGCATAGAAGTGGTGTTTTATAGAGTGGGAGTTGATGATGGTGGACAGGGGGGAGGTGTAAAGAGTGAAAAGAACAGGGCCAAGGACAGATCCTTGTGGAACATCACAGGTCAGGTATGCAGGTTGAGAGTAAGTGCCATTGATGAGAACAGTTTGTTTTCTGTTTGATAGGTATGAAGTGAACCAGGAGAGAGCAATGTCAGAGATGCCAAAAGTATGATGAAGTCTAGAAAGGAGAATACCATGGTCAATGGTATCAAAGGCTGCAGACAGATCAAGGAGTGTGAGGAGAGAGACTTTGCCAGTATCAGTTGCAAGGAGGAGATTGTTGAGAATGTGTAGTAGGACAGTTTCAGTGCTATGGCACTGGCGGTAGGCTGACTGGAAAGGATTGAGGAGATTGTTGGCAGACAGGTGAAAGTTCAGCTGGTTGAGGACGATTTTTTCAAGGAGTTTTGACAAGAAAGAGAGATTAGAGATAGGCCGGTAATTTTTCTGTTCATTTGGGTCTAAATTGTGTTTCTTGAGGAGAGGGTGAACAATAGCAGACTTGAAAGAATCTGGGACAGTTCCAGTTTGAAGAGAAGTGTTGATGATGTCAGTGATGAATGGGAGGAGAGTAGGGAGACAGTCGGAGTAGAGAGAACCTGGAAGAGGATGCAGTTCGCAGATTTTGAACGACATGGATCTGATTGTGTTGAAAATTTCTTCTTGTGAGACTGGGATATTATGTATCTATTTAATACTGTAGGTAGATTGTAATTATCATCACGCATCTTTTCAACAGCAAGTAAAAAAAAAAAAGGCTTTTGGTTGATAATTTGAAGGTGCAATATCATTGTCATTGTCGTTATCGTTTGTTTCTGTTTTGACATTAAGTTTTGACATGTAATCATGCTGAACCTGTAGACAAACCTGTACACAGCAAACCAGGGTAGAAGAAGAAGAAGAATGCGAAGAAGAAGAAGAATGCGAAGAAGAAGAATGCGAAGAAGAATGCGAAGAAGAAGAATGCGAAGAAGAAGAAGAAGAATGCGAAGAAGAAGAAGAAGAAGAAGAAGAAGAAGAAGAAGAAGAAGAAGAAGAAGAAGAAGAAGAAGAAGAAGAAGAAGAAGAAGAAGAAGAAGAAGAAGAAGAAGAAGAAGAAGAAGAAGAAGAAGAAGAAGAAGAAGAAAAGAAAAAGAAGAAGAAGAAGAAGAAGAAGAAGAAGAAGAAGAAGAAGAAGAAGAGAGAAGAAGAAGCAAAAGAAGATGAAGCAAAAGAAGAAGAAAAAAGAAGTAGTATTAGTATTAGTATTAGTACTAGTATTAGTATTAGTAGTAGTAGTAGTAGAAGAAGAAGTAGTAGTAGTAGTAGTAGTAGTAGTAGTAGTAGTAGTAGTAGAAGAAGAAGAAGAAGAAGTAGTAGTAGTAGTAGTAGAAGAAGAAGAAGTAGTATTAGTAGTAGTAGTAGTAGTAGTAGTAGTAGTAGTAGTAGTAGTAGTAGTAGTAGTAGTAGTAGTAGTAAGAAGAAGAAGAAGAAGAAGAAGAAGAAGAAGAAATCAGAAATCAAATTAAAGACGGGAACCATGATAATGATAATCATCATCATCAGGTGCCTTGCCACATGGCGTTGGCGATCATGGCCTTCCATTTGTTTCTATCCCTTGTTGCCACAAGCATCTCTTCCACCCTCTCTGTCTTCAGCCATTCTGCATGTCCGTCCAATATTTTCTCCCTGGGTCTACCTGATGCTCTCTTTCCCTCCAGCTTTCCTCTTGTGACCAGGTGCTCCAATTCCCCTTTCCTCATAAAATGGCCTATAAATGTTGCCTGTCTTTTACTAATCTTCCTTATGAATGATCTTCTTATGTCTGCCTCCATCAAGACTGTCTCGTTTGTTTTCTTGGCTGTCCATGGAACTCGCAACATTCTTCTTAGAAATCACATCTCGGCTGCCTCAATCTTGTTCTGGCTTTGCTTGTTGACTGTCCACGCCTCACAACCGTATAACATTATCGGTTCTATATAACGTTCAAGAACTCTCTTCCTGATGTTAATTGATAGGCATTTGTTGGTAAGAATGCTTTTCATCTTCTTGAATGCTGTTTTGGCTTGGCTGATTCGGCAATTTCTGGTGTGCATCTGCCGTCTGATGAAATGATCGTTCCCAGATATTTAAACTTATCAACCTGTGTCAAGGTTGTGCCATTTGCTGTTATTTTGCATGACGGGATTTCGTAGTTTTTACTGATCACCATGACTTCAGTCTTCTTGCTGTTTAGTTCCGAACCCTTACCTTTGCTTTCTATTTCTAGTGTATTCACAAGATTTTGTAGGTCCCATTTTCTGCAATTAGCACGGTGTCATCTACGTATCGAATGTTGTTTACCATTTTGCCTCCAACCTTTAATCCAGGGTCTTCTTCAAGGTTTCTCATAATGTTTTCGCTGTAAAGTGAAAACAGATCTGGTGACAAAACACAACCCTGTCTGACTCCTCTTTTGATATTTTGGAAAGAGCTTATATCATTTTCTATTCTCATTGCAGCTGTTTGTTCCCAATAAATATTTCTGATTATTCGTAGATCTTTTCCATCAATATTGAGTCTTTCTAGTTGGTTGATCAATTCTTCATGTCTTACCCGATCGAAAGCCTTGGTGTAATCAAGAAAGCATAAATATGAATCCTTATTCATCTCGATTGTCCTCTCTATGATAGTTCTTAGGATGTATATGACATTAATAGTTCCTTTCCCTTTGACAAATCCACAGTTCATCTGCTATTTCTCTTTTGATTCTGTTTCTTAGCCTAATCATGATTATTCTGAATAAGATTTTTGTTACATGACTCATCAAACTGATTGTGCGATGGAGTTCGCATTCTATAGCCCCTGTCTTCTTTGGAAATGCAATGAAAATTGATTTTGACATATCTTTGGGGATTTTTCCAATGTCATAAATCCCATTTAGGATGACTGTTATTTCTTTAATACCAAATTCCTCCGGGGCTTCATCATCTCTGTAGTAATGTTGTCTGGTCCTGGGGCTTTTCCTGGTTTTATCTTTTTCAGTGCTGCTCTAACTTCATCTTTCATTATGGGTGGTCCTACAACGTTCTGTCTTATAATGTGTTCTTCGTTTCTGTCATCTTCAGAAAGGTTTTTAATGTGCTTTCCTCATCTGTCTAATATTTTGTCTTTTTCCACGATAAGCGTACCATCTTTCGATTTCAAGCATCCACTTGCTATGGGTAAATAACTCCACTGCCTTGTGGACATCTCGGGAGAGAATAAGGCTACATCTCGGGAGAGAATAAGGCTAAGGGTGTAAACCCTGAAAAAAAATCACCCTGCTGCCTTGTAGGTTGTCGTGGGAACGACAAAGGCTCGTGGAGAGACCATACACAAACCGATGGAAGGCAACGGGAAACCATCATCGTACTTTCCCAAGACAAATCATGGCCAGCCAAAACAAGGAAAATAAGTGTAATGATTTAAATAGGGGCTCCTATGGAACGCCTTCGTCCAGTAGGAACCGTCATGCTGCGCAGGTGACACCAGACCGTCAGCAAGCTACTGCGTTCAACCTCAGAAAAAATACATGGAACGCTAGAACATTCTTGCAAAAAGGTAAATTAGACAATATCAAAATGGAAATGGAAAAGCTTAACATTAGTGTTTTAGGACTAGGGGAAGTGAGATGGAAGGGGGCAGGCATGATAACTTCAGGAGAGTATACAGTAATATATTCTGGTGGAAACTCACATGAAAGAGGAGTAGGCATCGTAATGGACAGGGACAAATCAAAAGCAGTTAGGGGATATTGGGCTGTGTCCGACAGAGTTTTGCTGGTTAAATAGGGTGGCAGGCCACTTGACCATTCAGGTTTATGCACCAACATCTGCAAGTACTCAGGATGAAATTGACAACTTCTACGAAGTATTAGAGATGGCCAAGGCCCAATGTAAATCCCAAGAAGTTACAATAATAATGGGAGATATTAATGCTAAAGTGGGACAGGATAGGGTGGAGGATATAGTTGGATCTCATGGCCTTGGTACACAAAATGAAAGGGGAGGGAAACTTGTAGAATGGGTACAGATGAATGAGTTCACAGTAGGAAACACCTGGTTCGAGTAGCCTAATAGAAAAAATGGACTTGGATGAGTGCAGGAAATAATACCAAAAATCAGGTTGACTACATCCTGATCAATAAAAGATTTAGACATTCTTTACTGACAGCAAAAACACTACCAGGCACAGACTGCAACAGTGACCACAATCCTGTAGCGGGAAGATTTAGGCTGAAACTGAGGAAAAGGAAACAGACTAAAAGCAACATGAAACTAAATCTTGGACTCTTAAAGACAGACGAAGTGATCTGAAAAACAGTTAACGTACATGTTCTAAACAAATTCAGTGCTCTGGAAGACGTTGGTGACAGTGAGGAACAATGGACAAAGCTGAGAAATTCGGTAAATGCAGCTTGTGAAGAAATCCCTATAGTAGATAAAAAAACAACAACTGGATAATGATGATGATGATAATGATGATGATGATGATGATGGTGATAATAATGATAATGATAATAGTAATAATAATAATAATAACAATGATAATGATAAAAGAGGATTAGCACAGAAATCAGAGCTTCCATACACACACAGAGACTGACACATACACACACGGACACACACACACACACACACACACACACACACACACACACACACACACACACACACACACACACACACACGGACACACACACACACACACACACACACACACACACACACACACCACACCACACACACACACACACACACACACACATGGACACACACACACACCACACACACACACACATCACACACACACACACACACACACACACACACACACACAACCACACACCACACACACACACACACACACGCACGGGCTGAAACATACACGGACTGACACACACACACACACAAATGGGCTCACACACACACACACACACACACACACACACACACACGGATACACACAGACGCACACAGACATACACGGACACACACACACACACACACACACACACACATACACATGGGCACATGCGCTCACATTGTGTCGTGGTGCATACGATACCAATTCCCTCTTTCTTTTGATGCCAGAGTGGTGGGCATGGGGGTGTGGGGGTGTGGGGGATGGCTGGCGGATGTTCGCTCGTATAGAAACTGCGCAGTTGATGATAACGTCAACCCCATCATTCGTTGACCTCTAACAAGTCAGACAAATCATAGACAGTGCACTGATAGAAAACCCGGACAGATACGAAACTAGGATATCGTCCATTGTACAGCAGGGCACAGCCCTTTATAAGGCAACGCTCGGCACAAGACGGGCACAGTCGCTGAATCCAGAATTGCAGACGGTTCCATCAGGACGGACCTGAACTAACCATAGTTGGACCTGAACTAACCATCGCTGATGCTGTTCGTGTGTGCTGTTGGAGCGTGAGCACTAAGATGTTGGGAAGCGTGTTGGTGGTGACTGTATTTGTGGGTGGTGAGTATTCTAAAAGAAATATTACATAATAATGATAGTAATAATGATGATAATAATAATAATAATATAATAATAGTCATGGTAATAATACAACAATGACAATGATGATGATGACGGTGATTATGATTATGAATGATGATGATGATGATGATGATGATGATGGTAATAATAATAATAATGATAATAATAATAATTAAGAGAATAATATTAATGATAATAATAATAATGACAAGTAGATGAAGAAGAAGAAAAAGAAAAAGAAGAAGTAGAACGTGTCCAAGGTATAGTATGATGATATTTTTCGTTTTCTTTTCTTCAGTGTCAGCCAAAATGTTGTCACTACAGGACTGTGGTCACTGTTGCAGTGTGCACCTGGTGGTGTTTTTACTGTCAGTACAGAATGTCTAAACAACGTGTTGATCAGGATGTGATCAATTGGATTTGTTGTGCTGGCTTCTGGAGCCATCCATGTCCACACAAACATTGAAAAAAGAGAGAAGAAAAGATACTACGTGTACGTTCACACACATATGTGACCTCCCACCACCAATTCAGTCTTAACTCGCAGTCAGTCGAATAGCACTAGGAGCTGAAAAGGTGACTGAGGGTCTACATGTATCTGGGGTGTTTTGACTTTTTCTCAAAATTGATTTCTGTAGACTATAATCTATCCCCGACAGAAAATGTTTCTTGGAAAAATATCATAAATCAATTTAAAATGGTATTTTAATGCACTGATCGCAGCAGAAAGAACGCAATTTCCTACCAAAAGTACCTATTTTTGTCTCTTGTTATGAACCGTAACCTGTACAGTACCTGCACATGTAATATACTGATGGAAAGCTCTTTGGTGCACCTTTTAGATAATGACAGCGAAAATTAGAAACAAACTGGGTCAAATCCACCCAATAAAGAAATTTAAGGAAAATGTGTAGGAGAGCACACAAAAACTTTAGAGGCCACAACTTAATGACTTTAAACATACATAACTTCTACAATTTTTGAGTACAAGATATATTCAAGTACCAAACTAATCAGCAGAATGTACACTTTCCGGTGATATGTATATCTCAAAATGCCCAAACTACTAGTTAAGACTGATTTCGTGGTGGGAAGTCACATATACATGCATACACATACCTAGTACATACATACATACGTACATACATACATACATGCATACATACATACATGCATACATACATACATACATACATACATGCATACATACATACATACATACATACATATATGTACATACATACATACATACATACATACATATATACTCAGTTAAGATGGTCTGGACATCTTGTGCGCATGCAGGATAACAGGCTTCCAAAGCAGCTCTTCTATGGTGAACTGACAAAGCAGCTCTTCTATGGGAACTGACAAAGGGCCATCGACAAAGAGGACGGCCAAAAAGCTTCGCTACAAAGACACACTGAAAAAATCCCTCCAGAAATGTGAATTGATGATGAACGATGAGAAATCATGGCCACAAACATATCTGAATGGAGGCAAGCTATTTGTAAGGGAAGAGAAGTTTATGAAAATGAAAGACGAAGCAGCCAAGTGGAGAAGCGTGCAGCAATAAAGGCCAGAACCAACTCTACAGAGTGTTCCATTGAGTTTCCAGTATGCGGCCACCTGTGTGCATCAGACTTTGGCTTGAGATCCCACATGAGGGTACACAAATAAAGTGCTAGGTTGGACTTTATCGACCACGATAGTCGACCATATATACATACATACATACATACATACATACATACATACATATGTACATACATACATACATACATACATACATACGTACATACATACATACATACATACATACATACATACATACATACATACATACATACATATATACATGTGAACTGCTCAGTGGCAATGTTAGGCCAGTTGATAAATATGTTTGGTGTACTGACTTGTATATATAGTGCATTTGGATTCAGTTTTTGTTTCTAGTTCCCCTGCTGATGAGATTGGCAGAATGGTCAACGCCAGGGGCGTCGTCGTCGTCCTCTTTACATCTCAGGAGATGATAGTCTGCACCAGGAGGCGTTGTGGTCATGTGCACTTTCTGCTGTGGCTGTGCAGGCCGATTCTTGAGTGGCAATCTCTGTCACATCTGCCACATACAAATTGAATCGCTGTTGTCTGGTTTCTGGAACGTTGCTTGCGAAGAGCCCTTTTCTCATCTGCGCTTTCTGCTCTCCTCCTCTCCGCATTCACAACGCCTTGCTGAACGGCTGTCCTACACGCTGACCTGTCTTCCGCCAGAGTCTCTCAAGAGCCTGGGTCAATCCCTGAGCTTCTAAGGTCCCTTTTGCATGCGTCTACAAGGCGTAGCTGTGGGCGTCCTGGAGTTCCCTTCCGGTTTGCCAGTTCGCCGTAGAGAACGTCTTTTGGTATGCGTCCATCCTCCATTCGACGCACATGGCCAAGCCAGCGTAATCGGTGTTGGCTTAGGAGGGCAAAGATGGTCTGTGGGCCCGCACGTATCCCTACAGTATTCACGTCAATGCGTATTACGCCAATATGAGTACTTCGTTTTCCTTTCCATGTTTTCGTTTTTCAAGATCTCATCATGTTTGTAGACTCTATATTGTGTTTGAAATGTTGTAGCCCTGGTATGGCTCTGAGCAGTTGGCCAGGGTTTCAACCCTAACAACGATAATAACCTTACAGGTCAGAAAGTTGGAGGATGACAGAAAGTGACCTTAGCAAGTTACCAACCTTTCACACACACATACCCTGAAGAATCCTGTGAATCTTCTGGCCCTTCACCATCTCCAAACAACAACCACTTGGTCAGTGCAGTCAAGACAGTATGGACACTACCACACAAAACTCAGCTGCTCGTTTTGTCCATGGAAAGAAGACGTTTGATCATGTCAGTCCTCTCCTTCACTCTCTGTACTGGTTGCCTGTTCTGAACAGAACTGAATATAGCAGAACTAAAATAACCTGGATACCTTGTGTTATAATTTTGTCACCAATCTGCTCCATCATATCTTTGTAACAACATGAATATTCATAAGCCAGCTGGCAAATTGCGCTCAGCTTCAGGTAATGTTTTCCTTCAGGTTCCTAGATTTACACTATCAACTCTCGGCCAGCGTTCTTTGGCTGTTTCAGGACCATCTGTCTGGAATAAACTTCCATTCTCCCTTTGTCTATCACCTACTCCTTTCTGCTTTTAATTAAATCCAGTTGAAAATGTGTGTGTGTATGTGTGTGTGTGTGTGTGTGTGTGTGTGTGTGTGTGTGTGTGTGTGTGTGTGTGTGTGTATGTTGTGTGTGTGTGTGTGTGTGTGTGTGTGTGTGTGTGTGTGTGTGTGTGTGTGCTTCCTTTCGCTATTGCCAGCTGTGAGAGGCTTACGATGGTCAGACCAGCTGATGTCCGAAACAGGAAGTGTGGAAGTGTGCTCGGGGCATGACATTCAGCTCTTCTGGAACTTCACCCTTGACCCAATGGAGCGCCTGAAAGGTCTGTACAATTTGCATAATTTATGCGCAAAATGTTGACCTTTTATCGATACGTGTAACTAACGTACTGGTCGATTGATTGGCTGACTAAGCAGATTGGGTTATAGATTGATAAACTGATTGATTCATTCATCGACCAGATGAATCAATGGTTGACTGGCTGACTGATTGACTGATTGATTGACTGACTGATTGACCGATTGATGGAATAAAGCTGCACTCTGCTCGTGGTAGATCAATTTGTGCATTGTATTTTGATTGATGGCTGGATTCATGGAATGATTAATTGATTGGATTATAGATTGATTATTTGATCGATTGATTGAAAGGTTGATCAAGATCATCGTATGTCCGTAATGGTTTAGCTCGCGCACTGATCAAACAATGTCCTGGTTTGGTGATTAGTTAATTGATGGATCGATCGATCGACCACCAGAATGAAAGTGAAAGACAAGACAAAATGAATAATCATGTCTTCTTCTTCTCTATCCCGCACCTCTTCCTCCGTGGGGATGCTGGAGGCTCTTTCAGTGTAAATAGTATCCCCCACCTTCTGGACATTTTGTGCTAGAAATTTCCTCTTTTCTGTCACTGCCTTTGTTTCGGCCTTGTTCCTTTGCTTGCTGTCATTTTTTCTTATCATTTTCTGCCTTGCTGGTCCATTCACCTATATGTGTTTCATAAAGTCTTGCTGTCTCTCAGGATTGATAACTGGGTACATGTATTAAGTGCATTTTTGGCTCTAGGAAAGTGATATGAACAGAAGCAATTTTAGGTAATTTAGGCCCGTTTTTATGTATGTTTTAGTGTCTTTATTTATGTGTAAATTTGCATTCAGGTTTTATTTAAATCCCTTGTATGGTAAATTACATGGTGTGGTCCCTGTCTTCCCAGTAAGTCCACAGCACGATCTACTACAGGTAGGGGCCGGCTGGAGCCCAGTTATCCTATAATGATTCTTGAAAGGCCTGATGGGGATTCGAACCCACAACCTTCCAGTCGATAGATAATCTGTTCCGCTAACCACTACACCACCGCAACTGGTTATTTCAACAATCTTGTAGCTGTGACCTTGAAGCTGTGTCGGTGTCCTCCATGCTTGGACGTCGGTGAGTCTGACTCACGATGGTGCTTCATCATCATCATCAGGTGCCCTGCCGCAAGGCGTTGGCGACCATGGACTTCCAACCATCTCTATCTCTCGTTGCCCCCAGCATCTCCCCCACCCTCTTCATCCCCAGCCACTCTGCAAGTCCGTCCAGCCTTCTCTCCCTGGGTCTACCTGGTGCTCTCTTTCCCTCCAGCTTTCCCGTTGTGACCAGGTGCTCCAAATCCCCTTCCTCATAAAATGGCCTATAAATGTTGCTCGTCTTTTCCTAATCTTCCTTATGAGTGATCTATTTGTGTCTGTCTCCATCAAGACTGTCTCGTTTGTTTTCTTTGCTGTCCATGGAACTCTCAACATTCTTCTGAGAAACCACATCTCGGCTGCCTCGATTGTGCTTATGTTTTAAAAAGCCATTGTTTTCACCATAATTTGTACTAATGATGACATTGCTGTTCACACAAAGCACATCATAATCTGTTCTAATGATGACATTACTGTTCACACAAAGCACATCATAAACTGTACTAATGATGACATTGCTGTTCACACAAAGCACATCATAAACTGTACTAATGATGACATTGCTGTTCACACAAAGCCCATCATAAACTGTACTAATGATGACATTGCTGTTCACACAAAGCACATCATAAACTGTACTAATGATGACATAGCTGTTCACACAAAGCACATCATAAACTGTACTAATGATGACATTGCTGTTCACACAAACATCAAACACAAATACATCATCCAAAACATAAACTGTACTAATGATGACATTGCTGTTCACACAAAGCACATCATAAACTGTACTAATGATGACATTGCTGTTCACACAAAGCACTCATAAACTGTACTAATGATGACATTGCTGTTCACACAAAGCACATCATAAACTGTACTAATGATGACATGCTGTTCACACACATCATAACTGACAACATTCATTAAACAACATCATAACTACTAATGATGACAATGCTGTTCACACAAAGCACATCATAAACTGTACTAATGATGACATTGCTGTTCACACAAAATCATCATAAACTGTACTAATGATGACATTGCTGTTCACACAAAGCACATCATAAACTGTACTAATGATGACATTGCTGTTCACACAAAGACACATAAACGTACTAATCTGATCATTGCTTTCACACAAAGACACCATAAACTGTACTAATGATGACATTACTGTTCACACAAAGCAACATCATATAACAGTACATCACAACCTTCATACATCACATACAGAATCAACCAACCTTCATACATCACATACATCACATACAGTACATCACAACCTTCATACATCACATACATCATATACAGAACATCACAACCTCATACATCACATACATCACATACATCATATACAGAACATCACAACCTTCAAACATCCATATACATCACATACATCACATACAGTAACATCACAACCTTCATAACATCCCTATACAGAACATCACAACCTTCATACATCACATACATCACATACAGTACATCACAACCTTCACACATCATATACAGAACATCACAACCTTCATTCATCACATACATCACATACAGAACATCACAACCTTCATACATCACATACATCATATACAGAACATCACAACTTCATACATCACATACATCACATACATCATATACAGAACATCACAACCTTCATTCATCACATACATCACATACAGAACATCACAACCTTCATACATCACATACATCATATACAGAACATCACAACCTCATACATCACATACAGAACATCACAACCTTCATACATCACATACATCAATACAGAACATCACAACCTTCATACATCATATACAGAACATCACAACAACATCATTACATCATATACAGAACATCAAACTTCTTCATACATCATATACAGAACATCACAACCTTCATACATCACATACATATACAAACAACATCAACCTATACATCATACATCATATACAGACATCACAACCTTCATACATCATCATAACAGACATCACAACCTTATACTAACATCATCATATACAGATACATCACACTTCATACATCATATACAGAACATCACAACCTTCATACATCATATACAGAACATCACAACTTCATAATCATCACAATCTTACAAACATCACATACTATCATATACAGAACATCACAACCTTCATACATCACTATACATAGAACATCACAACCTTCATACATCATATACATCATATCAGAACATCACAACCTTATACAACATCATCATACAGAACATCACAACCTTACATACATCACATACATCTCATACAGAACATCACAAACTCATACATCACATCATATCAGAACATCACAACCTTCATACATCACATACTATGACAGAACATCACAACCTTCATACATCACATACATCACATACAGAACATCACAACCTTCATACATCACATAAATCAATACAGAACATCACAACCTTCATACATCATCATATACAGAACATCACAACTTCATACATCATATACAGACATACAACCTTCATACATCCATACATCATCATACAGAACATCACAACCTTCATACACACATCAGACAAACATCACAACCTTCATATTACACATCATATACAACATACAACATACTCTTCATACAGCATACAACTTCACTACATCATATACAGAACACACACTTCTAATCAATACACGACAAACATCACAACTTCTACACATATATCAACACCACCTTCATAACATCACTTACAGAAATCACATTTCATCAAAACCATACATCTATACAGAACTCACAACCTATCATCACATCACATACAGAACATCACATTTCATAATCACATACGAACATACAACCTTCATACATCACATACAACATCAAACCTCAACATTCATTACACTCATACACATTAAGAACATCACAACCTTCAACATCATACACAATACAGAACATCACACTTCATACATCAACAGAACATCACAACCTTCTACATTACATCAATACAGAACATCACACCTTCATACATCACATACAAACACACAACCTCTAATACAACATCAATACAGAATCACACATAATCATACATACATACAAATCCAACATACAACTACAACTCATTATACAGAACATCACAACTTCATACATACACATACATCCAAAATCAACATACATCACTACACAATCATCACAACCTTCATACATCACATACAGAAATCAAACTCATACATCACATACATCAATACAGAACATCACAACCTCATACCACATACATCATATACAGAACATCACACTCAACTCACATACATCATATACAGAACATCACAACCTTCATACATACATACACAAACCAACATATTAAAACATCACACTACATCATATACAAACATCACAACCTTCATACATCTATACAAACATCACCATACATATAACATCACAACCTTCATACATCACATCAACATCACATTACATCACATACATCATAACAGACATCACAACTCTATCATACATCATAACAGAACATCACAACCTTCATACATCACATACATCATATACAGACACACAACCTTCATACTCACATACAGAACATCACAACCTTCATACATCACATACATCATACGAACATCACAACCTTCATACATCACATACATCATTATCATCAAAACACACAACCTTCATCATCACAACAGACATCATTACAAACATCACAACTTCATAAACAACATACACTTCACAAATACAGAACATCACAACCTTCATAATCACTACATCATTACAGAACATCACAACCTTATACATCAACATACATCATAACATACATCACAACGACATACACTATACAAAACAAACAACCTTCATACATCATAACAGACATCACAACTTCATACACAATCAAAATATACAGAACATCACAACCTTCATACATCATATACAGAACATCACAACCTTCATACATCACATACATCATACAGACATCACAACCTTCAATCAACAAAATCACAACTTCATACAACATACATCATATACAGAACATCACAACCTCATACATACATACATCAATACAGAACATCACAACCTTCATACATACTTATACAGACATCACAACTCATCATAATACATACTACAGAACATCACAACCTTCATACATCATCATACTAAGAACATCACAACCATCATCACATCATAATACAGAACATCACAACCTTCATACATCACACATAAGAACTCAACTACATCAACCATACAAACACACAACTCATAACAATCAGACATCACACTCATACATCAAACAGAACATCACAACCTTCATACATCACAACACACATACACAATAAAACTCAACCTTCATACACAATCATAAATACAGAACATCACAACCTTCATACATCAATAACAGAACATCACAACTCAACATCACAACTACTCAATCAGAACATACAACTCAACATCATATACAGAACATCACACTTAACATCATACAGACATACATCACATCAAACAGAACATCACAACCTTCATACATCACATACATCAATAAACACAAACATCAACATCATACATCAATACAGACATCACAACCTTCATACATACATCATATACAGAACATCACAACCTTAATCATAACAACTCACACTTCATACATCACATATACAGAACATCACAACTTTCATATACATCACATACATACATTACAGAACACACAACCTTCATACATAACATACAGAACATCACAACCTATACATCACATCATCATACAGACATCACAACCTTCATACATCATATACAGAACATCACAACCTTCATACATCACATACATACAAACATCAAACTTCATACATCAATACATCATATACAGAACATCACAACCTCATACATATAAACCATACATCATATACAGAACATCACAACTTCATACATCATATACATCATATACAGAACATCACAACCTTCATACATCACATACATCATATACAGAACATCACAACCTTCATACATCATATACAGAACATCACAACCTTCAACATCACATACATCACATACAGAACATCACAACCTTACATACATACATAATCATACTCAACAAACATCACAACCTTCATACATCACATACACAACCAACATCACAACTTAAAATACACCTCATACATCATATACAGAACATCACAACCTTCATACATCACATACATCAATACAGAACATCACAACCTTCATACATCATATCAAACATCACAACCTTCAAATACTCACATACATACAATACATCTCATACATCATAATACAGAACATCACAACTTCATCATCAATACATCATACAGAAATCACAACCTCTACATCAACATCAATACAGAACATCACAACCTCATCATACATCATATACAGAACATCACAACCTTCAATACATCATCATCATACAGAACATCACAACCTTCATACATCATCATCATTACAGAACATCACAACCTTTCATACATCATATACAGAACATCACAACTTTCCATCATATACAGAACATCACAACCTTCATACATCATAACAGAACATCACAACCTCATACCACATACATCATACAGAACATCACAACTTCATACATCACATACATCACATACAGAACATCAAACTCATACATCATATACATCATTACAGAACATCACAACCTCATACATCATATACAGAACATCACAACCTTCATACATCTCAAACATACATCATACATCATATACAGAACATCACAACCTTCATACATCAATACAAACATCACAACCCATACATCATACAGAACATCACAACTTCATTACACACTACAATACAGAACATCACAACCTTCATACATACATACAACATACAACTCAAATATACACGAACATCACAACCTTCATACATCACATACAGAACATCACAACTTATACATCACATACATCATATACAGAACATCACAACCTCATACATAAAATCATACAGAACATCACAACCTTCATACATCACTACTCACATACAAACAACAAACTTCATACATCACATACACATCACATACATCACATACATCATATACAGAACATCACAACCTTCTTACATCACATACATCATATACAGAACATCACAACCTTCATACATCACATACATCACATACAGAACATCACAACTTTCATACATCACATACAGAACATCACAACTTTCATACATCACATACATCATATACAGAACATCACAACCTTCATACATCACATACATCACATATACAGAACATCACAACCTTCATCTACATCACATACAGAACATCACAACTTTCATACATCACATACATCACATACAGAACATCACAACCTTCATACACACATATATCACATACAGAACATCACAACTTCATACATATCACATACATCACATACAGAACATCACAACCTTCATATCCTAATCATATATATCACATACAGAACATCACAACTTTCATACATCACATACATCACATACAGAACATCACAACCTCTCATACATCAATATTATCACATACAGAACATCACAACCTTCATACATCACATACATCAATAATCATATACAGAACATCACAACCTTCATTCATCACATACATCACATACAGAACATCACAACCTTCATACATCATATATATCACATACAGAACATCACAACCTTCATACATCACATACATCACAACTCACATACAGAACATCACAACTTCTTCATACATCACATACAGAACATCACAACCTTCATACATCACATACATCAGAACATCACAACTTCATACATCACAATCACATACAGAACATCACAACCTTCATACATCACATAAGAAACATCACAACCTTCATACATCACATACATCACATACAGAACATCACAACCTTCATACATCACATACAGAACATCACAACCTTCATACATCACATACAGAACATCACAACCTTCATACATCACATACAGAACATCACAACCTTCATACATCACATACAGAACATCACAACCTTCATCGTATCAGGAGGTTCATTCATGTAGCTGGGTCGTTTCTGTAACAACGGCTTCGAAAACTGCAGGCACGCACACAGACAATGACTGCTCTGCCCAAACCCAACATGATTCAATTATAATCAACTACAATGACGATATTGATGATGATGACGATGATGTTGATGATAATGACGATGTTGATGATGATGACCATCTTGATGATGACTATCTTGATGATGACGATGTTGATGACGATGATGACAATGTTGATAATGACGATGTTGGTGATGACAATGTTGATGATGGTGACAATGTTGGCGATGACGATGTTGATGATGACAATGTTGATGATGACAATGTTGATGATGGTGACAATGTTGGCGATGACGATGTTGATGATGACAATGTTGATGATGACGATGACGATGTTGATGATGACAATGTTGATGGTGATGACGTTGTTGGTGATGACGATGTTGATGATGACGATGACGATGTTGATGATGACAATGTTGATGGTGATGACGTTGTTGGTGATGACGATGTTGATGATTACGATGACGATGTTGATGATGACGATGATGATGTTGATGATGACGATGTTGATGATGCAGGCATGGTGTGGGACTGTCAACCGGAAGGGAAGAAAGAAGAGATACTGGCCACGTATGTGGACGGCAATTTTGTGCCCACGTCTACCTACTCTGGTCGGCTGGCTCATCTGGAGGTACGGTCTGCTCCACAATTGACGTGCGCCCTCACCCTATCCACCACCTGCAAAAGTTTAACCTTTTGACGCCCTCACCCTATCCACCAGCTGCAAAAATTAACCCTTTGACGCCCTCACCCTATCCACCAGCTGCAAAAATTAACCCTTTGACACCCTCACCCTATCCACCAGCTGCAAAAATTAACCCTTTGACGCCCTCACTGTATCCACCAGCTGCAAAAATTAACCCTTTGACGCCCTCACCCTATCCACCAGCTGCAAAAAATAAGCCTTTGACGCCCTCATCCTATCCACCAGCTGCAAAAATTAACCCTTTGACGCCCTCATCCTATCCATCAGCTGCAAAAATTAACCCTTTGACGCCCTCACCCTATCCACCAGCTGCAAAACCTTAACTCTTTGATGCCCTCACTGTATCCACCAGCTGCAAAAGTTTAACCCTTTGATGTCCTCACCCTATCCACAGCTGCAAAAGTTTAACACTTTGACGCCCTCACCCTATCCACCAGCTGTAAAAACATAACACTTTGATGCGCGCATCCTATCCACCAGCTGCAAATTTTAACCCTTTGAGGCCCTCACCCTTTTCACCAGCTGCAAAACCGTAACCCTTTGACGCCCTCACCTATCCACCAGCTGCAAAAAGGTAACCCTTTGATGTCCGCACCCTATTCACTAGCTGCAAAATCTTAACCCTATTACCCTGTAGTAATGTTGTCTGGTCCTGGGGCTTTTCCTGGTTTCTTCTTTTTCAGTGCTGCTCTAACTTCATCTTTCATTATGGGTGGTCCTTCAACGTTCCTTTTTATAATGTGTTCTTTGCTTCTGTCATCCTCAAAATGGTCTTTAATGTACTAACTTCATCTTTCATTATGGGTGGTCCTTCAACGTTCTTTTTTATAATGTGTTCTTTGCTTCTGTCATCTCAAAATGGTCTTTAATGTACTAACTTCATCTTTCATTATGGGTGGTGCCTTCAAAGTTCTTCTTATAATGTGTTCTGTTGTTTCTGTCATCTTCAAAATGGTCTTTAATGTACTACTTCCATCTTTTATATGGTTTCAACGTTCTTTTTTATAATGTGTTCTTTGTTTCTGTCATCTTCAAAATGGTCTTTAATGTACTACTTCATCTTTCAATTATGGTGGTCCTCTTTTTCCATGATAAGCGAGCCATCTTTCGATTTAAAGCAACCAGTTGATGTGCATGTCTTTTTCCATGATAAGCGAGCCATCTTTCGATTTAAAGCAACCAGTAGATGTGCATATATTTTTCCTATGGACAATTTCTTCAATTCGTCTGTACATACCCCGAGGATCCGTTTTGTGTCAGTCTTCTATTTCTTTGTTTTTTGTTTTCAGCCAAGCTTCCTTAGCTTCATTGCACCTATTCCTGATTTCTTTGTTTATCTTCCTGTATATCTCCTTGTTTCTCTTTGCCTTCCTCCGTTCCTCCATCAGCCTAAAATTTCTTTTGTCATCCTGTTCTTTTTTGCTTTTCTATCTACTTCAAACCCTCATTTATCGAATTTCTCAATTTTGTCCATTGTTCTTCACTGTCACTAACGTCTTCCAGTGCACTGAATTTGTTTTGAACATGTACATTAAACTTTTTACGTATCACTTCATCTGTCTTTAAGAGTCCAATATTTAGTTTGATGTTGCTTTTGGTCTGTTTCCTTTTCTTTGATTTCAGCCTAAATCTTCCCACTACAGGATTGTGGTCACTGTTGCAGTCTGCACCTGGTAGTGTTTTTGCTGACAGTAAAGAATTTCTAAATCTTTTATTAATCAGGATGTAGTCAATCTGAATTTTGGTATTATCTCCTGGACTCATCTAAGTCCATTTTCTTCTTTAAGGCTGCTCAAACCAGGTGTTTCCTACTGTGAACTCATTCATCCGTGCCCATTCTACAAGTTTCCCTCCCCTTTCATTTTGTGTACCAAGGCCATGAGGTCCAACTATATCCTCCACCCTATCCTGTCCCACTTTAGCATTAAAATCTCCCATTATGACTGTAACTTCTTGTGATTTATATTGGTTAGTGTGAGTGTGCGTATATGTGTGTGTGTTTATTTGTTTGTGTGTGTGCTTGTGTGTGTGTGTGTGTGTGTGTGTGTGTGTGTTGTGTGTGTGTGTGTGTGTGTGTGTGTGTGTTGGTGTGTGTGTGTTGGCTGTTTGTGTGTAACGTGTGTTGGAATTTAATAATATACTATGTATGTAGTGTGTGTATGAGTGTGTGTGCGCGTGTGTGTTTGGTGTGTGTGTGTTATTTCTTTTACTGTCTATTCACATAATGGTTTTAAACCCGCAACCTTCCAGTCAGTAGATCCGTCGCGTTGATCACTGTTCCAATGAGTTAATGAGGCTTGCCTTGTGTCACGTTTTACGGTACGTTCTCTGGGAAGTGGTCTACGTCTACGAATAGAATGAAATGGTCAGAAACTTTGAAGAGAGCCGAACACCAAAAGGTCCTCAGAGGAAAAGCCCCCCCCCCCCCCGTCAAGCAAATGTTTCACACTCTAGAGGAGGAGGGGGGGGGGGTGCAGGCCGCATCCAGGTCATGACTCGTGAATGTCCCCCTGATGTCGCCATGTAGTTCAAATAGAAAACTGTCTTCCATATGTGTTGTGTACAGTTTAATGTCAGGTGTGTTGAGGGCCAATTCACCTTGTGACAGATAAATGTCAGGTGTGTTGAGGCCAATCACCTTGTGACAGATAAATGTCAGGTGTGCTGAGGGCCAAATCACCTTGTGACAGATAATAACTGTCAGGTGTGCTGAGGGCCAAATCACCTTGTGACAGATAACTAACTGTCAGTGTGTGTGAGGGCCAAATCACCTTGTGACAGATAACTAACTGTCAGGTGTGCTGAGGGCCAAATCACCTTGGACAGATAACTGTCAGGTGTGCTGAGGGCCAAATCACCTTGTGACAGATAACTGTCAGGTGTGCTGAGGACCAAATCACTTGTGACAGATAACTTAGTGTGCTGAGGGCCAAATCACCTTGTGTCAGATAACTGTCAGGTGTGCTGAGGGCCAAATCACCTTGTGCAGATAACTGTCAGGTGTGCTGAGGGCCAAATCACCTTGTACAGTAACTAACTGTCAGTGTGTGGAGGGCAAATCACCTTGTGCAGATAACTGTCAGGTGTGCTGAGGGCCAAATCACCTTGTGCACAGATAACTGTCAGGTGTGTCTGAGGGCCAAATCACCTTGTGCAGATAACTGTCAGGTGTGCTGAGGGCCAAATCACCTTGTGACAGATAAACTGTCAGGTGTGCTGAGGGCCAAATCACCTTGTGACAGATAACTGTCAGGTGTGTTGAGGGCCAAATCACCTTGTGACAGATAACTTGTCAGGTGTGTTGAGGGCCAAATCACCTTGTGACAGATAATGGTCTGTTTGTCAGGTGTTGTTGTAGTGGCCAAATCACGTGAGGATAACTGCAGGTGTGTTAAAGGCAATCACCTTGTGACAGATAACTGTCATGTGTGTTGAGGGCCAAATACCTTGTGACGGATAACAACTGAGTGTTTGGTTCTTTTGCTTGTAGTGTTTGTGTGCTGTTGGTGTTGTTGTTGGTGTTATTGTGTTGCGTGCTGCTAGGGTTGTTGTCGTTGTTGCTGTTGTTGTTGTTGTTCCTGTTGTGTTACAGTTGTTGAGTGTGTTGTTGTTGTTGTTGTGGTTTTGTTGTGTGGTGTTGTGGGGTGTTGTTGTTGTTTTTTTTTGTGTGTTGGTCTTTGTTGTGTGTTTGTGTTGTTTGTTGTTGTTGTTTGTGGATGTTTTTTTGTTGCGGTGTTTGCTGTTGTGTGTTGTGTGGTTTTTGTTTGTGCGTGCTGTTGTTGTGCTGTTGTTTTTGTTGCTGTTGCGTTGTTGTTCCTGTTTGTTGTTGTTTGTCTGTTGCGTTGTTTGTTCTTGTTGTTGTTTCTTCTGTTGTTGTGTTGCTTGTTGTGTTGTTGCCGTTGTTGTTGCTGTTGTTTTTTGTTTGTTGTTTCTTCTGTGTTGTTGCTGCTGCTGTTGTTGTTGTTGTGCTGTTGTTGTTGTTGTTGGCTGTTATTGTTGGTGCTGTTGTTGTTGCTGTTGTGTTGTGTTGTTGTTGTTGCTGCTGTTATTGTTGTTGTGGCTGTTTTATGTTGTTGCCGTTGTTGTTGTTGTTTTGTTTTGTTGTTCATGTTGTTGTTGTGTTGTGTATGTTGTTCTGTTGTTATTGTGTTGCTTTGTTGTTGCTGCTATTGTTGTTGTTGTTGATGATGGTTGTTGTTGTTGCAGGAAGGAAGCATTGAGTTAAGCTGTGCCACAATCCTGGAGTCAGGCAACTACAGCATCGCCGTCAGCACAGAGAACGCCTTCAACCAGATGACCACATACCGCAAGACTGTCAGCGTCAGGGTGGTCGGTAAGCAGCAGTCACCACACAGTGTGCCATATACACAAAACACATATACAGCAGTCAACCACACAGTGTGCCACATACACAACATATACAGCAGTCAACCACACGGTGTGCCACATACACAACACACATACAGCAGTCAACCACACAGTGTGCCACATACACAACATATACAGCAGTCAACAACACAGTGTGCCACATACACAACACATATACAGCAGTCAACCACACAGTGTGCCACATACACAACACATATACAGCAGTCAACCACACGGTGTGCCACATACACAAACACACATACAGCAGTCAACCACACAGTGTGCCACATACACAACACACATACAGCAGTCAACCACACAGTGTGCCACATACACAACACATATACAGCAGTCAACCACACAGTGTGCCACATACACAACACATATATACAGCAGTCAACCACACGGTGTGCCACATACACAACACATATACAGCAGTCAACCACACAGTGTGCCACATACACAACACACATACAGCAGTCAACCACACGGTGTGCCCATACCAACATATACGCATCAACACACGTTGCACAACACAACATATACAGCAGTCAACCACACGTGTGCCACATACACAACACCAATACAGCAGTCAACCACACAGTGTGCCACATACACAACATATACAGCAGTCAACCACACAGTGTGCACATACACAACACATACAGCAGTCAACCACACGTGTGCCACATACACAACACACATACAGCAGTCAACCACACAGGTGTGCCACATACACAACACACATATACAGCAGTCAACCACACGTGTGCCACATACACAACACACATATACAGCAGTCAACCACACAGTGTGCCACATACACAACACACATATATACAGCAGTCAACCACACAGTGTGCCACATACACAACATATACAGCAGTCAACCACACAGTGTGCCACATACACAACACACATACAGCAGTCAACCACGCAGTGTGCCACATACATAACACATACAGCAGTCAACCACGCAGTGTGCCACATACAAAACACATATACAGCAGTCAACCACACAGTGTGCCACATACACAACACATACAGCAGTCAACCACACAGTGTGCCACATACACAACACACATATACAGCAGTCAACCACACAGTGTGCCACATACACAACACACATATACAGCAGTCAACCACATAGTGTGCCACATACACAACACATACAGCAGTCAACCACACAGTGTGCCACATACACAACACACATATACAGCAGTCAACCCACAGTGTGCCACATACACAACATATACAGCAGTCATCCACAAGGTGTGCCAAACACACAACACACATACACACAGGAAGGGGGACCAAGGCAGGAAGAGAGAGAGAGAGAGAGAGAGAGAGAGAGAGAGAGAGAGAGAGAGAAAGGGAGAGAGAGAGAGAGGGAGAGAGAGAGAGAAAGAGAGAGAGAGAGGGAGGGAGAGAGAGAAGTGAAATTAAATAATGAAGAGAGAGAGTGGGGGGGGGGCAAAGAAAGACAGAAAGAGAGAGGGGGGGTACATTTATATAAACAGAGAGAGAGGTTATACTTACATAAATGAAAAAGAGAGAGAGGGAGTAATATTTATATAAAGGGAGAGAGAGAGAGAGAGGAGAGAGAGAAGTGAAATTACATAAACAAAGAGAAAGAGAGAGTGGGGGGAAAGAGAGAGAGAGAGGGAGAGAGAGAGGGGGGGAGGGATGGGGACGAAAGCAGAGAGAGAGAGAGGGAGGGAGAGAGAGAAGTGAAATTACATAAATGAAGAGAGAGAGAGTGGGGGGCAAAGAGAGAGAGAGAGAGAGAGACAGGGGGGGGGGTTTACATTTATATAAACAGAGAAAGAGAGAGAGGTTACACTTACATAAATGAAAAAGAGAGAGAGGGGGGGTAATATTTATATGAAGGTGGAGAGAGAGAGAGAGAGAGAGAGAGAGAGAGAGAGAGAGAGAGAGAGAGAGAGAGAGAGAGAGAATGAAGTGTCTGATTAACTGATTGATCAGTCGGTTGATCGATTGCTGTACCGACATTTTATGGACTGGATTGAATCAAACTGGAAGACAGTCAGTATAAGTACTAAAGTGATGTGAGAGATCGATAAAACACCTGTATAGTCACCTGTATTTTTGATCGATTTACATTAATTTAACTGATTTGATTGAATGACACATTGATTGATTGATTGATTGATTTTTTGATTGATTGATTGATTGATTGATTGATGATTGATTGAAGAGTTGAGGTTTGCATTGGTTGGTTAGCTTGTGATACCTGGGATCAGATGATCGATTGAATGATGTACAAACGGATGACTGAGTGGGCAAAAGGATGAATGATTAGATGAGTAGACTGATTTACCCAGTGACTGATTTACCCAGTGACTGATTTATCCAGTGACTGATTTACCCAGTGACTGATTTTACCCAGTGACTGATTTACCCAGTGACTGATTTACCCAGTGACTGATTTATCCAGTGACTGATTTACCCAGTGACTGATGGACGGAGTGACTGATTGACCAACTGATCGATCGATCGATTACTTTCACAGATCAGCCGAAAACACTGAGTGGCGAACTGCACGTGAGCCAGGACGAGGAAGCAGTGCTTGACCCCACAACAGGCACGTGGCACGTGCAACTGTCCTGCGGTAACTTCTCTGATCGTGGTCATCCTCTTATTGACGTCATCTGGAAGGTGAATTTATTATCATTGTTATTACTGTCTAAAGCCCAGCCGACTGCTTAGAGCAATATCAGCATTACAACCATCTGAGCAAATCTTCGGACCTGAAAAAAAGGGAAATGAGATACACATATCAATGCATTTTTGCTTATAATCTAAGGATACGATCCTTGTTTTGACCACTCCGTCCAGTTTCTTGCAGAGTGGGGTGGGGGTGGGGGGTCAGAAAATAAAACATAAAACACACATTAACACAAATATATACAGATAGCTAAGGACAGTCAAAATAAAACACACATTAACACAAATATATACAGATAGCTAAGGACAGTCAAAATAAAACACACATTAACACAAATATATACAGATAACTAAGGACAGTCAAAATAAAACACACATTAACACAAATATATACAGATAGCTAAGGACAGTCAAAATAAAACACACATTAACACAAATATATACAGATAGCTAAGGACAGTCAAAATAAAACACACATTAACACAAATATATACAGATAACTAAGGACAGTCAAAATAAAACACACATTAACACAAATATATACAGATAGCTAAGGACAGTCAAAATAAAACACACATTAACACAAATATATACAGATAGCTAAGGACAGTCAAAATAAAACACACATTAACACAAATATATACAGATAACTAAGGACAGTCAAAATAAAACACACATTAACACAAATATATACAGATAGCTAAGGACAGTCAAAATAAAACACACATTAACACAAATATATACAGATAGCTAAGGACAGTCAAAATAAAACACACATTAACACAAATATATACAGATAGCTAAGGACAGTCAAAATAAAACACACATTAACACAAATATATACAGATAGCTAAGGACAGTCAAAATAAAACACACATTAACACAAATATATACAGATACCCAAGGACAGTCAAAATAAAACACACATTAACACAAATATATACAGATAGCTAAGGACAGTCAAAATAAAACACACATTAACACAAATATATACAGATAGCTAAGGACAGTCAAAATAAAACACACATTAACACAAATATATACAGATACCCAAGGACAGTCAAAATAAAACACACATTAACACAAATATATACAGATACCCAAGGACAGTCAAAATAAAACACACATTAACACAAATATATACAGATAGCTAAGGACAGTCAAAATAAAACACACATTAACACAAATATATACAGATAGCTAAGGACAGTCTAACACACATAAAAACTGGCTTAAAATTATCCAAAATTGCTTCTACACATCACATTTCCTTGGAGCCAAAAATGCATCTAACACATTTCAGTTTCAGTTTCTCAAGATATCGTCTCCGCGCTCGGAATGAATTCCATATGCACTATCGTCACAGGTGCCACGTGTATGGTAATCATGGCACAAGCCTTAAGACTGCACATAAATCTATGAGCTGGCCAGGTCCTGAGGCTGTACATAGACTATGTTTTACCCAGTCTATATTTCATACTGGTATTTTATCAGCCTACATCTGGAATAATCTTGGTTACCTGTAAATGACATATGTATGTGTGTATCTTACCTTCAAAAAAGGAACATATATATAAAGTAAATAAATAAACAATTAAAGGTCTGAATCACAACACAACTAGCTATACTGTATAAACTCGTCTCACATGACAGAACCCCCCCCCCCGCCCCCAGTCAATGCCCAAATGCTTAGCTGTCTATCAACAAGGTGAAGACAATATTTTCTTAATCATAGATAGGTAAGTAAGTAAGTAAGTAAGTAAGTAAGTAAGTAAGTACGTAAGTAAGTAAGTAAGTAAGTAAGTAAGTAGGTAAGTAAGTAAGTAAGTAAGTAAGTAAGTAGGTAAGTAAGTAAGTAGGTAAGTAGGTAAGTAAGTAAGTAAGTAAGTAAGTAAGTAGGTAAGTAAGTAAGTAAGTAAGTAAGTAAGTAAGTAAGTACGTAAGTAAGTACGTAAATAAGTATGCAAGCAATTAAGTGAGCGAGTGAATGAGTGAGAGTAAGTGAATAAGGAGTAAGTACGTGAATAAATAAATACAAAATAAAGGAGTATGTAGATAAATAAATAGGTAAGAGATGTAAATACATGCATATATCCATATGCCCACACACAGACATATACACACCTATTCATACATACACACCCATATTGACACAGCATGATGGCCGACAACAACAGCTACAACAACAGTAACAACAACACCAGCAAAGAGGAAACACCCATATATACATGTACATATGACTAAATTACAGACACATCTGGATAACAATCAACAAACAACCCACAAACACACACACAGATGTTTGGCAAACTTGCTTGTTCTTCAGTTGTCTGTTTCTTTTCTTCATTTTTCCTTCATCTTTGTTCCAGGAAAAAACCCAAATACTTTCCATTCCACGCTGTAAGAGTTTGTGCAGTATTACTTTTGAGATGATACCAATGTTGGTCTGATTAATGATAGCTCTTGTTTTTTGTTCACGAAGATATGATTTGAAACGTCTAAGGACCTCACTTTCCCAGATGGAGAATTTTTGTTGTAGTGGCATTGCTTGCAAGTTTATCGGCCCGTTCATTTCCCTTAACACCAGCGTGTCCAGGGCAGTGGATCCACGTGAGACTTTCCAAGTTGATACTGTTCATTGCTTTGTGCCATTCTCGGGTCCCTTCTCCATTTTGCACTTTTTAAAGTAGATTCATTGAGTCAGTCATGATGAAGGTTTGGCTTTCTTTCATGTCGTCATCCAGTGAGGTTAGCCATTGTAGTGCATGTGTGACTGCCTCAATTTCCATCGTCAGACTGGAGGTTGTGATATCATATGTAGCGTTTTCTTCATGTTTGGTTGTTTCCATTCTGTTTGAAAGTGAAGCACCATCCAGATTTGTTATTGATGACTGAGCCATCCGCGTATATGATTATGTCTTTAGGGTTGCAGCTTAGTTGCTCCATGAGTAGCTGAATGTATGCGTTTGTTTTCCCCTCTGGTCATTTGTGTCAGTTTGTCCCGTCATTTTGGGTATGATAGTTTTGTACAGATTGTTGAAACGGTTTGGATGTTTTCCCCATTCCTTTGTCCATTTGAGTTCTGTCAGTTAGACACATGCTGAATGGTCTTCTGCCTGTACCATCCATAATTTTCCACGTTGGAGTCTGTTGCCTTTTGCTGTTCCGATTATCTGGTGGAGTGGTTTTTCTGGGTTCTCCGATGCTCTGAAATATGCCTTTACTTGTTCTATTTTGTGTCTTGACTGTATTGAAGGCAGATCGAGCAGGTATCGCATAGTCTCTGTGGGTGTGTCTTTTGTGGTTCCGAAGGTCACTGTCACTGCTTCGTTTTGTATTTTTTCTAGTTTTAGCAGGTTTGTCTGTGACAACGTAGTGAGGCCCAGTCCATAATGGATGACACTCAGTATTACAGCTTGGTATAGTTGAAAGAGATGACGTTGTTCAATGCCTTTCGCTGCCATTGCTTTCAGGATTGAATAGCCTTTTTTATATTCGAGTGCAGTGGTTTCCACATGTTTTCTGAAGGTTAAAATTTTATCAAAACTGATGCCAAGGTAGCGTACGTTGTTTGTTCGTTCGAGATTGTTTCCTCTGAACGTACCTGATGGGCATTTTTCACTTGCTGCTTTGTTGTCAAGGGTGCAGGACAGTACCTGTGCTTTGGTGGGGTTAATTGCGGATCCGATTTCCTGGTATACATTGTTTGACTGTTCTTGGACTGCTTTGTTTCTTTCTGATGCATTTTTACCTGTCTTGTAGATTTGTCCGTCATCAGCAAAAGTGAGGATACAGGTTAGTCCGTTGTTATTGAGTTCAGCAAGCCCTTTTGTATATATGTTGTAGAGAACAGGGGAAAGTGGTGATCCTTGAGGGAGTCCCATGGAGAGTTTGTGTGGTGGTTCTGAACACCAGTTTCCAAGTCGTAGGACTACTGTTCGTTTTTGGAGTGTAGCAGCAATCCATCTTGTGACTGTCATGCTGAAACCATATCGCTAAAGTAGTTCCATGAATAATGTGAATTGTACTTTATTGTACGCATTCTCTCGGTCAATGGCTACAACTGGGGTTTCTTCTTTGTTCTGAAAACCTTCGTAGACTTCGTGAGCAAAGGCAGCTACGTTTTCCCATGTAATTTCCCTGTCCTTGATTAGGTGATAATATTTTCCTGTCTTCTAGGTCTCTAGCTAATTTGTTTGCTATTATGTTTTCCATCAGTTTCCCAATCACGTTTTGCATAGTCAGATTGCGATATCCAGGTAGTCTGCAGTGGTATTTACCTGGTTCAGATAAGACTTCTAGGAAGCTGTGTGTCCAGTCCTCAGGAACCTGACCCTTCTGAAAACTGTCTTGGTAGAGGGTGTACAAGATAAAGATACAAGATACAAGATTTTATTTAGCCCAGAGCATCACAATGGGAAATTGTTTTGGCATTCGCATTAAAATACATACAGGAACAAGAACGCATAAACAAATGTACACACATGCTCTTACTCTCTCTCACTCTCTCTCACACCCTCTCCCACCCTCTCCCTCCCCTCATCTCTCTCCCCCTCCCTCTTTGTCGAACACAATATCAAAGATAATGACTAATTCTAAAAATGTACGGTGAAAGAAGCACATCATAAGAGTCAGATGCCTTGGTTAGGACTTTTAACAATGGACAAAAAGGGCAATACTCATTAAAAATATACATTGGTAGGTATAGAAAAATTTGATTAAAGATGCAATGTGATATGCACATTAAAATCAAAATGCATTAAATACAATAAAATGAGTATGTAGACTAAGAGGACAAGGTTAAACTTTTTAAGTCAGCCGACAGAAACACATGTACAAACAACCGATTACAAAATATCACATTCTCGGGTAAGAAGGATCACAGTGTCATGACGGAAATTGCCACATACGCACTCGCACGTACGCAGCCGACCCCCCAGCCCCACCCACCCACCCACCCACACACACACACACACACACACACACACACAACACACCACGCCTACACGCACACACACACGCATGTGCGCGGAGTCAACACACACACATACACATACACACACTCTCTCCTCTGCTCATCCTTAACTCCAAAGCCCCGGCACATCTCACGTGAACAAGTCTAAGTAGGGATAGTGTCATGGGCCGCCTTCACATACAAACTGTTGCTTAACCGGTTTGTCCTGGCCTTAAAGGACCTGAATCGTTTACCGGAAGGGAGGGGGGAGAAGAAAATATTTGCCGGATGGCCCTCGTCGGCCACAATGGATTTGACTTCTTATTCATTCTTTTGACGTAGATGGACTCAAGGGGCTCCAAAGTGGTCCCAATAATTTTCAAGGCGGTCCGGACTACTCTATTAAGCCTCTCCCTCTTGGCTGCGGGGAGGGCGCCGTACCAGGCAGTGATCGAAAAGGCTAGTACGCTCTCGATCACTGCCCGGTAGAACTGCATGAGTATATTTTGACTAGCACCGAACGTTTTGAGTTGGCAGAGGAAGAACAGTCTTTGTTAGGATTTTGATACAATGTTGCTGGTGTTCTCCTCCACTTCAACGAGCTTGATATCGTCGTACCTGGAATCTTGAATGTGTCTACAGCTTCTACGGTCTCCCCTTAATCACAAGGGGAGTGACAGGGGTCTTGGATCTTCTGGTGTCCACAATCATTTCCTGTTTTCACAGCATTGAGTTCCAGACTGTTACTGTCAATCTGTTAGTGTACAATTCACTTTTGTCGTCTTCAGACAGCGTTTTGATGTCACAGTATCGAATCTTGTCTGGACCAGGGGCTGTGTGTTTTCTGCACCGTGCATTTCTTCATGCAATTCTTGTTCAGTTATTTCATCATCTATTCCAGTCTGTGCCAGTTTTTTGTTTAGGTCCACAATGAAGTTTCTGTTCTCTTCAAGATTTTTGTTGTATGAAACACTGTAGTAGGGCTTGTCCTTTCTCTTCGTTTGTCCTTAATATGGTTCCATCTGTGTTGGTGATATCTGGTTTCGTGGTGTTTGTGGTTTTCCCTTCAATTTGTTGATACAACTGCCAGAATTGTGACTGTGTTGTATCAGCACTAAGTCTTTCACAGAATTGTGTCCATTTATTGTCTTCTGCTTCCTGGGCTATGGTTTTGAACCGTTCTGTTTGTTCATCCATATTTCTTTTATACTTGATTGCATCGACCGTAGCTACAGCGTTGGTTAAATCACGTTTCTTTTATTTCATTTCATGTCTTCTCCCAGACGCCCGATGGTTCACAGCTGGACAGCACCGGCTTTCAGGACGGCATGTTCCACCTCCTGGTCCCCAACCCTGTGGTGGATGGTAACTACACCTGCACTGTTCCTCCCTCACAGAAGGCCATCCGGTGTCTGGCCAAAGACACTCCCTTGCTGGACACGGCGTCCATGCACGTGCAGCAGACTACTGCCAGGTTCGTTCTGCTGGAGGCACGTCAACAGGAATTGCTGGACAAGATGACTGCAGAGAACCAGCGTCTGCAGGATGT
>JAPXFY010000031.1:1127478-1139978 GCA_030674185.1 Monoplex corrugatus | reverse complement strand
AAGCATTTACTTGTCTTCAATCCCAAGAGATGGAATCAGGGTTATCGCCCTTGCGATGAAAAGAACCAGCAAAGTACCAGCATTTACTCTTATTGAAAATATAGCCACTTCCAGTCTTTTCTTTTTAATTTTTCAAAATCAAATCAAATGTTCAAGTCAAAATTTTCACGTACCCGCACTAAGCCTACGGGTCTCAAAGACTATCAGCAAGACAGTTTTGATCATGTTCAAGCCTGTATCAGACAGGTGACACAGTGCTGTTTTCCCTAGATCCTGTTTCCCAGCTTCTTGATCACAACATCAATAACATTAACCTGCCTTGGAGGTAATAAGGAAACAAAAATGTAACAAAAATGTAATGTAACAAAAATGTAATGTAACAAAAATGTAATGTAACAAAAAATGTAATGTAACAAAAAATGTAATGTAACAAACAATGTAATGTAACAAAAATATAATGTAGTAACAAAAAATGTAATGTAACAAAAAATGTAATGTAACAAAAATGTAATGTAACAAAAATGTAATGTAACAAAAATGTAATGTAACAAAAAATGTAATGTAACAAAAAAAAATGTAATGATTGAGTGAAGTTTCAGAGAACATGAATCTTGTCTGGCAGCTGACAGTTTAAAGGCAGTAAGAAGAAGAAGAAGAAGGAGAAGGAGAAGAAGGAGAAGAAGGAGAAAAAGGAGAAGAAGAAGGAGGAGGAAGAGAAGAAGAAAACAACAAGAAGAAAAAGGTGGAGAAAAAGAAGAAGGAGGAAGAAGAAGAAGAAGAAGACGGAGGAATAAGAAGAAGAAGAAGAAGAAGATGAAGAAGAAGAAGAAGAAGAAGAAGAAGAAGAAGAAGAAGAAGAAGAAGAAGAAGAAGAAGAAGAAGAAGAAGAAGAAGAAGAAGAAGAAGAAGAAGAAGAAGAAGAAGAAGAAGAAGAAGAAGAAGAAGAAGAAGAAGAAGCAGAAGAAGAAGAAGAAGAAGAAGAAGAAGAAGAAGAAGCAGAAGAAGAAGAAGCAGAAGAAGAAGAAGAAGAAGAAAGAAGAAGAAGAAGAAAGAAGAAGAAGAAAGAAGAAGAAGAAGAAGAAGATGATGAAGAAGAAGAAGAAGCAGAAGAAGAAGAAGAAGAAAGAAGAAGAAGAAGAAGAAGAAGAAGAAGAAGAATGAAGAAGAAGAAGGAGGAAGAAGAAGAAGAAGGAAGAAGAAGCAGAAGAAGAAGAAGAAGAAGAAGAAGAAGAAGAAGAAGAAGAAGAAGAAGAAGAAGCAGAAGAAGAAGAAGCAGAAGAAGAAGAAGAAGAAAGAAGAAGAAGAAAAAGAAGAAAATGAAGAAGCAGAAGGAAGAAGAAGAAGAAGAGAAGAAGAAGAAGAAGCAGAAGAAGAAGAAGCAGAAGAAGAAGAAGAAGAAAGAAGAAGAAGAAGAAGAGAAGAAGAAGAAGAAGAAGAAGAAGAAGAAGATGAAGAAGAAGAAGAAGAAGAGAAGAAGAAGAAGAAGAAGAAGAAGAAGAAGAAGAAGAAGAAGAAGAAGAAGAAGAAGAAGAAGAAGAAGAAGAAGAAGAAGAAGAAGAAGAAGAAGAAGAAGAGAAGAAGAAAGAAGAAGAAGAAGAGAAGAAGAAGAAGAAGGAAGAAGAAGCAGAAGAAGAAGAAGAGAAGAAGAAGAAGAAGAAGAAGAAAAGAAGAAGAAGAAGAAGAAGAAGAAGAAGAAGAAAGAAGAAGAGAAGAAGAAGAAGAAGAAGAAGTGAACGGAACTAAACCAAAGTGAACTGAATCCCCCTACGGAACACTAAGACTGTACAGCGTAATGTGCATACAGTGAAATTAGTTTACACACGGAACTGCACAAAGAATAATTCAGCTACAGGGATTGACTGATGTAAGTAAGGTTTGGGTTTTGTTTCAATTTCAGACCAGTCTCTGCAAGTTTCTGCCCCTGTCAACTTCCACGCTCGGCTGACCAGCAACACGTACTGGGAGGAGGGGAACATCCTCAAACTGTCAAATATCATCAGCAACCAAGGTGACGGTTACGACGCAAACAACGGTTATTTCACAGCCCCTGTGAACGGGACATATTTCTTCATAGCGACCGCCGGGTCATACTCCAGCGGCGACTATGCCAACATGAACCTGATGTACGAAGGGGACGTTGTGGCGCGAACCTACATTCAGAGGTACAGCAGCTACAACAATATGGGGTCGGCTCATGCCACACTGTCTCTGAGGGCCGGGACAAAGTCTGGCTTGAGAGTTCCAGGTCCAGCTATTTCTACTGGGCCGTCACTTCCTTCTCTGGCTTCCGTATCTAAAGATCTCTCTCTGCCTCTCTCTGTCTGTCTCTGTCTCTCTCTGTCTGTCTCTGTCTCTGTCTCTGTCTGTCTGTCTGTCTCTCTCTCTCTGCGGGCCTCAGTAGCTCAATTGGTTTGAGCATCGGATTCACATGCTAATGGTTGTGGGTTCGAATCCCGTGGTGCGTTGCATTAAAACTGGCCTTCTTACTGTCCCATCTTAACAGAAGTGTTGCTCTTCCCTTCCCCCACTTCCCCGGGATGGTTATCCCCGTCGGCCATATCACTTGATGTGGGTGTGGACATAAAACTGAATCAAATCAAATTCTCTCTCTCTCTCTCTCTTCCTCCCTCTCTCTCTCTCTTTCTCTGTCTCTCTCTCTCCCTCTCTCTTTCTCTCCTTCTCTCTCTCTCTTCCTCTCTCTCCTTCTCTCTCTCTCTCTCCTTCTCTCTCTTTATTTCTCTCTCTCCTCTCTCCCTCCTTCTCTCTCTCTCTCCTTCTCTCTCTCTCCGTCTCTCTCTCTCTCTGTCTCCTTTTCTCTCTCCTTCTCTCTCCTTTCTCTCTCTTCTCTTCTCTCTCTCTCTCCTCTCTCTCTCTCTCTCCTCTTCTCTCTCTCCTTCTCTCTCTCTCTCCTTCTCTCTCTTTATTTCTCTCTCCTTCCTCTCTCTCTCCTTCTCTCTCTTTATTTTTCTCTCTCTCTCCTTCTCTCTCTTTCTCCTTCTCTCTCTCTCCCTGTTCTCTCTCTCCTTCCTCTCTCTCTCTCTCTCCCTTCTCTGTGTTTATCTGTCTGTGTGTCTGTCTCTTATGCTCACATTTAGTGTGTAGAGTAGCAAGGACAGGCTGTAAGACAGGTCCACTGGGACCCAATGCTACTATCCTTGAGTAATAAGGAGTTCTGAAGTCTGAAGTCTCTCTGTCTCTGTCTGTCTGTCTATCTGTCCGCCCGTCTCTGTTCTGTCTGTTTGTCTATCTGTCCACCTGTCTCTGTCTCTGTCTGTCTGTCTACCTGTTCGTCTGTCTGTCTCTCTCCAACTGAGCTAAGTAGGCAGGCTAGTTTTTTCTTTTGACAAAGCGTCAGACTCAAGATATGCTGAGTTCAGTCACAGCCCTCAACAGGAACAACTGGAGTGTTCACTCCTCATCGCTTTCCATTATTTTATTCTGCTTGTGTCAGCTTAGTGCTTCGTAGATCCAGTCACCACCACCCTCCACCACTCACCACCACCACCCTCACAGTCACCACCACCCTCCACAGTCACCACCACCCTCCACAGTCACCACCACCCTCCACAGTCACCACCACCCTCCACACTTTAAGACCTTGCCAGCACTCTTTTGGTAAATATAGAAGAAAGATGTTGAACAAAAAGTGTCCACTGTCTTTTAACATGAAACTTAATAAAATACTGTCTTACTTGGAATAGACTTTGAATTTAAGATGGACGCGGCTCTTGACTTCGTGATATTGTTTGCTAAGACATACAGTCATAAATGTCAGCTGTAAAATATACACTCATAAATGTCAGCTGTAAAATATACACTCATAAATGTCATCTATAAAATATACACTCATAAATGTCAGCAGTAAAATATACACTCATCAATGTCAGCTGTAAAATATACACTCATAAATGTCAGCTGTAAAATATACACTCATCAATGTCAGCTGTAAAATATACACTCATCAATGTCAGCTGTAAATATACATCATCATGTCAGCTTAATATACACTCAAAGTCAGCTGTAAAATATACACTCATCAATGTCAGCTGTAAAATATACACTCAAAATGTCAGCTAATTACATTCATCAATGTCACTGTAAAATATACACTCATAAATGTCAGCTGTAAAATATACACTCATCAATGTCAGCTGTAAATATACACTCATCAATGTCAGCTGTAAAATATACACTCATCAATGTCAGCTGTAAAATATACACTCATAATGTCAGCTGTAAAATATACACTCATCAATGTCAGCTGTAAAATATACACTCATAAATGTCAGCTGAAAATTACACTCTAATGTCAGCTAAAATATACCAATGTCTCTAATACAATGTCAGCTGTAAAAAACATTCACTAGACACTAATCTAATTTACCCTTTGACTCCTGCAACCTATCCATCAATTGCAAAAACATAACCCTTTGACTCCTTCACCCTTTCCACCAGCTTCATTGAAGAATATGTATTCTAAAATGAAGGTAATTGTATCAAAGTTCAAGAACTTGGTTATTCTATAAACTAATTTTTGGTATCTCCATTGTAAGTTGAATTCAGGAAGATTGGTTATTCTATAACACAATTTTTGGTATCTCCATTGTAAGTTGAATTCAGGAAGATTGGTTATTCTATAACACAGTTTTTGTATCTCCATTGTAAGTTGAATTCAGGAAGACTGGTTATTCTATAACACAGTTTTTGGTATCTCCATTGTAAGTTGAATTCAGGAAGATGGTTATTCTATAACACAGTTTTTGGTATCTCCATTGTAAGTTGAATTCAGGAAGATTGGTTATTCTATAACACAGTTTTTGGATATCTCCATTGTAAGTTGAATTCAGGAAGATTGGTTATTCTATAACACAGTTTTTGGTATCTCCATTGTAAGTTGAATTCAGGAAGATTGGTTATTCTATAACACCGTTTTTGGTATCTCCATTGTAAGTTGAATTCAGGAAGATTGGTTATTCTATAAACAGTTTTTGGTATCTCCATTGTAAGTTGAATTCAGGAAGATTGGTTATTCTATAACACAGTTTTTGGTATCTCCATTGTAAGTTGAATTCAGGAAGATTGGTTATTCTATAACACAGTTTTTGGTATCTCCATTGTAAGTTGAATTCAGGAAGACTGGTTATTCTATAACACAGTTTTTGGTATCTCCATTGTAAGTTGAATTCAGGAAGACTGGTTATTCTATAACACAGTTTTTGGTATCTCCATTGTAAGTTGAATTCAGGAAGATGGTTATTCTATAACACAGGTTTTGGTATCTCCATTGTAAGTTGAATTCAGGAAGAATTTGGTTATTCTATAACACAGTTTTTGGTATCTCCATTGTAAGTTGAATTCAGGAAGACTGGTTATTCTATAACACAGTTTTTGGTATCTCCATTGTAAGTTGAATTCAGGAAGATGGTTATTCTATAACACAGTTTTTGGTATCTCCATTGTAAGGTTGACGATCTTGCATGAGAGTGACGGGGTTATTTTATACCACTTTCATGTTTGGCGTCTACTCCATGTAGAGTTGAACAGGAAGAACTATTCTAATAACACTCGTTTTTGAGTGACTGCATGGTGCAGTCTTCCCGGAAATGACCTTGTTGAAAAGGTTGGACTATCCCAATGTTTTGAATGTTGCACCACAATCTGGTTATTCATTGAAAGAGTTTTTAGTATTGCAGTATTAATTGACTTCAGGAAAATTGTATTCTGCTGAACATACTTTTTGGTATCATCCATTGTATGTTGTATGTTCAGGAAGATGCTTAATATCCATAACACAGTTTTGTGTTCAGTCTCCTTGAAGTGATGGAATTCAGGAAGCATTTTAAATACTTACACAATCACATTTTTTCACACACCACACATCAACAACATAATTCAAAACACACATGACACACCAACATGCCTACATAAACACACACATATGAACCTCCAGTATGTTGAATTCACGATACAGCGATTGGTTATTCTACATGTATAACACAGTTTTTGGTATCTCCATTGTAAGTTGAATTCAGGAAGATTGGTTATTTCTGTATAACACAGTTTTTGGTTTTCTCCATTGTAAGTTGAATTCAGGAAGATTGGTTATTCTATAACACAGTTTTTGGTATCTCCATTGTAAGTTGAATTCAGGAACATTGGTTATTCTATAACACAGTTTTTGGTATCTCCATTGTAAGTTCTTGTGTTGACGATTCCTTGCATTGAGACGGCGTGACGGGGCTGTACTCTACGCTTACTTTCATAGTGCATGCTGGCGTCTACTAGGCCCGAGAGATACAGACACCCGCGGTACTGACCAGGAAATTGGAACACCTTCGTGAAGTGGATGAGATTGACTGCGTGGTTGCAGTCTTCCCAGTGAACCAATGACCTCTGGGTTGAAGAAGGTTGGGACCTAAAAATCCCCCAATGCTTTTGATGAGTGTTGAACCCACAATCCTCCAGTCGTTTGTTCCTTTGGCTAAGAGTTCTAATTAGATATGTGACAGGTATAATCAATTATGCTTGCTGTGAATAATGATATGCTTCCTGCTGATCATACTTTTTGTTATCATCCATTTAGTGTGTGGTTGCTACTTGTTAATGGAAGATGCCTTCAATAAATCCATTATCCAGTAATCATTGTGTTTTCAAGTGTTTCTCTGAAGTGAGGTGAAAGAAATTTTACAGAGAAGCATTTTTAAATACTTACACGCAGAGGTGCACAATTATTCATACACATTCACACACACACACACACACACACACACACACACACACACACACACACACACACACACACACACACACAAACACAACACACAGACACACACACACACACACGCACTCACACACACACACACACACACACACACACACACATAAACACACGCATGCATGAATGCTCGCACGCATACACGCGCGCACACAAACACACACATGCGTACGTGTGCTATCTTCTAGCTATCTATCTATCTATCTATCTATCTATCTATCTATCTCTCTCTCTCTCTCTCTCCTCTGGGTGTTTTCATTTTTCATTAATGAATTAGCAGTGGAACTGTCAAGAAAAGGCAGGCATGGCAATCAAATTATCCCTGGGGTTATTGAGATATTCCTATTGCTGTTTGCAGACGATGTTATTCTTCTCTCTGGTATAGTCAAAGGCTTACAAAACCAGTTAAATGTCTTAAAGGAAGAATCGGATCGACTAGTTTTAACAGTTAACATGGATAAAACTAATATTATGATTTTCAGGAAGGGTGGACATTTATCAAAACACGAAAAATGGTTCTATGGAATTAACGAGGTTAAGTTATTAATTCTTATAAATACTTAGGAATGATATTTTCGACAAAATTAAGTTTAAATTATGCATGGGAAGAATCTTGTAATAAAGGGAAAAAGGGTGTTATTGAAATTCTAAAATCCTTACGGAAGCTCAATTCGATTGATTGTAATTTATATTGGAAAATGTTTGATACACAGATAGAACCTTTACTTACATATGCAGCTGAAGTATGGGGTCTTACTGTAAATCCACATATGGAAAAAGTGCATACATATGCTATAAAACGTTTTTTGGCTGTACCAATTCACTCTTCTAATACTGTTTTATATGGAGAAACTGGAAGATATCATTTATACATTAGAACCTTTGTGAAGAGTATTAAATACTGGTTTAAATTGTTAAGGCTTCCACAATCTCGGTTATGTAAACAGGCATATGAAATGATGGTTACTCAAATGGAAATAGGAAAACAGAACTGGGCCTATCAGGTAAAAAAGGCTTTATCAGAACTTGGGTTTGGAATCGTGTGGTTGTCCCAGGGAGTAGGAAATGAGTGTCAGTTTATTAATGAATTTAAAGACAGGCTTATTTGTTCGTTTAAACAAAATTGGCACTCAGATATGGAAAACAAAGAAAAATATAGTTGGTTCTTCTCATTTAAAGATGTTTTTCAAACCGAAAAATATCTCAGTGTTGTTACGGATAAATGGCAAAGAACTAATTACGCAAGATTTAGATTAAGAACACTTGGTTTCAATGCAAATAAAAATTGGTTTCAACCTGGGACGTCCACAGTATATCCTTGCTCCTTATGTGGAAACAATGTCGACAATGAAAAACACTTTTTATTCCAATGCCAAATTTTTGACACAATACGTGGAAAATGCAAAGTTTTTGAATCCGACATGGCCAAAAGACAAGATGTATCTATTTTGTCGTCTGATGACGAAGTCATAATCAAATCAGTGGCACTATACATTGCGGAAGCACAAAAAATAAGACATAAACACTTACAAGCCCGACAATAGTGCTAGACAATATCATACTGGGATTAATTTAATCTCTTTTGACTGACGTGGGCTATATCACGTTAATTCCAAAAGAAGCCGCTTTATTATGGACTCTGTTTTGTAAAGAGCTGTTTTCATTTGCTTTATTTTGATTTGTTTGCCGATAATTTAAGAGTAGCTAATAATATGAAAATAATGGTATATTTGTAGAATATGTTAGAAGTGGATATTGAAAGGGTATATAGACACTTAAGGGTTTACTATACATGTTAACAAAAAAACAAAAAACAACAACAAACAAACCAAAAAACAAATAAATAAAAGGCATAGTGATGTCCCTTGTTAACAGAGCATTATGAGGCAGTTATGTGAAGATTATATTATTATTATTAAATGTAAGGTTTGGGTGGTCTAGCCCAGATGTTTCATCATATTACAGTTTTGATGTGTGTGTGTGTGCGTGCGCACGAGCGCGAGCCCGCGTGTGAGTGTATATGGGTGCGTGTGTGTGTGTGTGTGGGTGTGGGTGTGTGAAATAGATTTTGGTTTGTCTAAACCTAGACAAATTATTGGCCTGAATGTAGGAACACTGTTCTGAATATTTTTTTGTTTTGTTTGCATTATGTAGTACTGATAAAATGGATGATTGTTCATTATATATGATTTGAATATGTTCGACTGTTCAAGGCAATAGATGTTCGATATTTTTTTTGATTATGCGTGAAGAATTTGCGCACATAAAAGAGTGGATTATGTGTCGCACTACTGGAAAATTGTTATCCCCCCTGTCAAAATACCTTTTCGGGTAATGACAATAAACAGTTTCAGTTTCAGTTTCAGTTTCTCTCCTTGGGTGCTGTATGTGTACATGTACGTGTGCGTGCGAGCGCGCACCTGCCACTCGAAAATAACGTGTGCCTATCTATCTATCTATCTATGTATCTAATCTATCCATCTATCTATTTATCCTCTCTCTCTCTCTCTCTCTTTCTTTCTCTCTCTCTACTTGGGTGCATGTGCGTGCGTGTATATGTATATGTACGTGTGCGTGCGAACGCGCACCTGCCACACGAAAATACCCAGTTTTCATCAGCATGGATAGTAGCGGTCAGTGTCTGTGTCTGTGTCATGTTTTACACATGGACAGTGTATTTTGTGATAGTAGTGGTCAGTGTCTGTGTCTGTGTCATGTTTTACACATGGACAATGTATTTTGTGATGGTAGTGGTCAGTGTCTGTGTCTGTGTGTTTTACACATGGACAGTGTATTTTGTGATGGTAGTGGTCAGTGTCAGTGTCTCTGTGTTTTACACATGGACAATCTATTTTGTGATAGTAGTGGTCAGTGTCTGTGTGTTTTACACATGGACAGTGTATTTTGTGATAGTAGTGGTCAGTGTCTGTGTCTGTGTGTTTTACACATGGACAGTGTATTTTGTGATAGTAGTGGTCAGTGTCTGTGTGTTTTTACACATGGACAGTGTATTTTGTGATAGTAGTGGTCAGTGTCTGTGTCATGTTTTACACATGGACAGTGTATTTTGTGATAGTAATGGTCAGTGTCTGTGTGTTTTACACATGGACAGTGTATTTTGTGATAGTAATGGTCAGTGTCTGTGTCATGTTTTACACATGGACAATGTATTTTGTGATAGCAGTGGTCAGTGTCAGTGTCTCTGTGTTTTACACATGGACAGTGTATTTTGTGATAGTAATGGTCAGTGTCTGTGTCTGTGTGTTTTACACATGGACAGTGTATTGTGTGATAGTAGTGGTCAGTGTCTGTGTGTTTTACACATGGACAATGTATTATGTGATAGTAGTGGTCAGTGTCAGTGTGTTTTACACATGGACAGTGTATTTTGTGATAGTAGTGGTCAGTGTCTGTGTCTGTGTGTTTTACACATGGACAGTGTATTTTGTGATAGAAGTGGTCAGTGTCTGTGTGTTTTACACATGGACAGTGTATTTTGTGATAGTAGTGGTCAGTGTCTGTGTCTGTGTGTTTTACACATGGACAGTGTATTTAGTGATAGTAGTGGTCAGTGTCTGTGTGTTTTACACATGGACAATGTTTTTTGTGATAGTAGTGGTCAGTGTCTGTGTGTTTTACACATGGACAATGTAATTTGTGATAGTAGTGGTCAGTGTCTGTGTGTTTTACACATGGACAATGTAATTTGTGATAGTAGTGGTCAGTGTCTGTGTGTTTTACACATGGACAATGTATTTTGTGATAGTAGTGGTCAGTGTCTGTGTCTGTGTGTTTTACACTTGGACAATGTATTTTGTGATAGTAGTGGTCAGTGTCTGTGTCTGTGTGTTTTACACTTGGACAGTGTATTTTGTGATAGTAGTGGTCAGTGTCTGTGTCTGTGTGTTTTACACATGGACAGTGTATTTAGTGATAGTAGTGGTCAGTGTCTGTGTGTTTTACACATGGACAGTGTATTTTGTGATAGTAGTGGTCAGTGTCTGTGTCTGTGTGTTTTACACATGGACAGTGTATTTTTTGATAGTAGTGGTCAGTGTCTGTGTGTTTTACACATGGACAATGTATTTTGTGATAGTAATGGTCAGTGTCTGTGTGTTTTACACATGGACAGTGTATTTTGTGATAGTAGTGGTCAGTGTCTGTGTGTTTTACACATGGACAGTGTATTTTGTGATAGAAGTGGTCAGTGTCAGTGTGTTTTACACATGGACAGTGTATTTTGTGATGGTAGTGGTCAGTGTCTGTGTGTTTTACACATGGACAATGTATTTTGTGATAGTAGTGGTCAGTGTCTGTGTCTGGGTGTTTTACACATGGACAGTGTATTTTGTGATTGTGGTGGTCTGTGTCTGTGTCTGTGTCTGTGTGCCTGGGTTTTCTGCTGGTCCTGTTTACATGTATCTGGTAATGTGTGTGTGTTTGGTGTGTGTATGTGTGTGTGTGTGTGTGTGTGTGTGTGTGTGTGTGTGTGTGTGTGTGTGTGTGTGTGTGTGTGTGTGTGTGTGTGTGTGTGTGTGTGTTTCAGGGATGTTGTTCATATTTTGCTGTTGTTGTAGTCTGATATGGCTCTGTGCAGTCAGTTTGGGCTTTAAGCTACAACAACAACATAATAATAATAATAATAATAATAATAATAACAATAACAACAATAATAATGGAACAGTTGTAGCCCTGATACGGTTCTGTGCAGTCAGCTGGGCTTTGAATAACAACAACAAAAACAACAACAACAACAACAACAACAATAATAGTAGTGATAATAATAATAATAACAATAATGACAATAATCATAATAACTATAATGATAATAAGAACAGTGATAGCGATAACAATGATAGTAATGATAATATAATGATAATAATAATAATAATTCTTATTGTTGTTGTTGTTGTGGTTGTTTTGTTGTTGTTTTTATTGTTATTGTTATTATATCAATGTAATATATGGTGTCTGTCCATCGTGGCATTTTTTCTGTCTTCACCTGCCTCCCTCAGCAGGTGTGTGGAGGAATGATTAATCAAGGCCACTGGATCTTGTTACATGGTGATACCAGCCTGGTGGTGTGTGCTCAAGTGAAGTCAGCAGATGTTGATGTAGTCCAGAGTTGTGTGGGATGGTTTGGCGCACTTGGTCATCGGCGTTATGGTCAGTGTATCTGATGTCCTGTTGTCTTTCCATAACACGTGTCCATGAGGTGACCAGTGCCCTCTGTATGGGTTCAGGCTTTTGTTTGTTTTTTTGTTTTTTGTTTGTTTGCTCATTAAAAACTTTACGCAAACCGCCATAAGATAACTGCAATGTTGACTTGGCGATAAGAAGCAATGTCTGTGTTGACAGTGAAAACTGTTTAGCAACCCTTTGACTCCCGCACCCTGTCCACCAGCATCCTGCATTGCCATCCATGCCAGCAAAGCAATAACTTAAACGTCTAACTCACTCACCCTCTCCACCAGCTTGCTACAGGAAGTTGGTGGATAAGGTGAAGAAGTCAAAGGGTTAAGTATTTGCAGTTGGTAGATAGGGTGCGGGAGGCAAAGGGTTAAATTAAAACGTGATAGGGACTTGTTTGTTTGTTCTGCACAGGTTGTTGTTTTGTTGTTGATTTTTGTGTTTCTTCTTCTTCCATTTTTGTTTTGTTTTGTTTTGTTTTTGTTTTTTGCTTTTTGTTATGACGATGACAATTTGTTTAATGATGAAAACATAA
>JAPXFY010000031.1:1122478-1124978 GCA_030674185.1 Monoplex corrugatus | reverse complement strand
AAAGTCAGAGGATCGGAGGCAGAGCGGAGGGTACGTGAGGGAACATAGATTTCAAGTAGGCTTGACAGGTAATCGGGGGCTGCGTTATTGAGGCTTTTGTAGCACATGGTGTCTAGTTTGTACTGTATGCGCTTTGATACAGGGAGCCAGTGAAGTTGTGCAAGAAGAGGAGATATGTGGTCAGCTTTTTTCTTTTTGAGTACAAGGCGTGCAGCATTGTTTTGAATGCGCTGCAGATGTGAATAGTGGAGGCAGGAAGACCAGACAGGAGTGAACTGCAATAGTCAATGCGAGACATTATGAAGGAGAGAACGAGTTTTGCAGTTGTTTCGACAGAGAGATACTTCCTGATCAGGCTTATACGATGGAGGTGATAGTAGCAAGATCTGGCAGTTTGAGAAACAAAATTGTTCATGGAGAGGGTAGAGTCAATGCAGACACCAAGGTTTTTAGCTGAATCAGAAATTGGGACTGATGTGTTACATAATGGGAGAGAAAGAGGAGGCAGCTGAGAAAGTTTCTGACGGGTGCCAATGAGGATAGCTTCTGTCTTGTCATCATTAATTTAAGCTGAAGTTTGTTGAACGTCATCCAGTTCTTAATGTCCGAGTAACACTCAGTGGTGCGAGTCAAGAGGCGCTGTATATTGTCTGGTGTGTCACTGTCTAGAAGTTGGGTGTCATCAGCATAGAAGTGGTGTTTTATAGAGTGGGAGTTGATGATGGTGGACAGGGGGGAGGTGTAAAGAGTGAAAAGAACAGGGCCAAGGACAGATCCTTGTGGAACACCACAGGTCAGGTATGCAGGTTGAGAGTAAGTGCCATTAATGAGAACAGTTTGTTTTCTGTTTGATAGATATGAAGTGAACCAGGAGAGAGCAATGTCAGAGATGCCAAAAGTATGATGAAGTCTAGAAAGGAGAATACCATGGTCAATGGTATCGAAGGCTGCAGACAGATCAAGGAGTGTGAGGAGAGAGACTTTGCCAGTATCGGTTGCAAGGAGGAGATTGTTGAGAATGTGTAGTAGGGCAGTTTCAGTGCTATGGCACTGGTGGTAGACTGACTGGAAAGGATTGAGGAGATTGTTGGCAGACAGGTGAGAGTTCAGCTGGTTGAGGACAACTTTTTCGATGAATTTTGACAAGAAAGAGAGATTAGAGATGGCCGGTAATTTTTCAGTTCATTTGGGTCTAAATTATATTTCTTGAGGAGAGGGTGAACAATAGCAGACTTGAAAGAATCTGGGACAGTTCCAGTTTGAAGAGAAGTGTTGATGATGTCAGTGATGAATGGGAGGAGAGTAGGGAGACAGTCAGAGTACAGAGAACCTGGAAGAGGATCCAGTTCGTAGGTTTTGAACGACATGGATCTGATTGTGTTGAGAATTTCTTCTTGTGAGACTGGGGTAAAAGTAGTAAGAGGTGTGCCAGAGAAGGAAGGGTCAGGTGGGCATGGTTGACAGGGTGTCCTGTCAAGCCTGTCACGAAGAGTTTGTATTTTGGTGGTGAAATACTTGGAGAATACAGATGGGAGTTCTTCATTTGTGTGTTTTGTTGGGAGAGGTAAATCTTTTCGTGTGCCAAGGAGATGATTCATGGTTGTAAAGAGTTCTTTTGAAGAAGAGGCATTCAGGATTTTGGTTTGGAAATAGCTTGTTTTTGCAGATGCAATGAGGGTGGATACTTTTGTTTTAGAGGCTTGGAAAAGTTGCCTATGTACAGTGAGTTTGGATTTGCGCCAGCGGCGCTCTGCTCTGTGGCGGGCACGTTTTGCACAGGCAATCTCATGAGTGAGCCAGGGGGTAGGGGGGCGGTCAGGTAAAAGACGGGTTGTGTCTGGAGCATGAGTGTCCAGAAGATGGTGGAGAGTAATGTATAATTCATTGGCAAGGTTATGTGACTTTTCAGAAAGGAGGCGGGAGGCACCAGATGAAAATGTGGAGAGGTCAATAGATTTGAGATTGCGTCGAGTCACTGTGCGCGTGGTACGGGAAGGAGGAGAAATGTCGAGAGAACAGAGAATTGCAGAGTGGTCAGATGGAAGGGCTGAAGTTAGACGGGTAGAAACAACTAGGCAGTTGTCAGTAGCTGAATTGTGGTGATCACGAGAAATGATCCAGTCAAGAATGTAACCTTTTTGATGGGTTGGTTCAAAAATATGTTGTCATATTGTGATTGGACAGAGAGTTGATGATATGTCTTGTGTCATAACGGTGAGTGTTGTTGTAGTGGACATTGATGTCACCTAGAATGATGAGATTTCCAGGTAAGAGGCAGTAGTAATCAAGAAGTTGATCAAAGTCAGAGAGAAACATGGATGTGGTGAGCTTGTTGGCAGAGCTAGGTGGAGCTCGATAGACACAGGAGAAGGTGATGGGGTGAGGGGTGGATTGGAAGGATACTTCAAAGTGCTCGAAAGAAGGATGGGAGAAAGGCAGAGACTGCGAGAAAGATAGGCGGGAATGGAGTGAGTCGTTGTAGAGGATGGCGATACCACCA
>JAPXFY010000031.1:1102478-1117478 GCA_030674185.1 Monoplex corrugatus | reverse complement strand
ACTGGTACAGTGTGGCTGGAGATTTATGGCTGGTACAGTGTGGCTGGAGATTTATGGCTGGATCGGTACAGGGAGCTCCGGATCAGCAACGGCGTACGAAGAAGGTCGGTACAGTTGGTTGTGCACGGTTTTGCTCACATGAGTAGATTTAGCTGATACAAGTTGCTGGTTACAGTTATCTTGGTAAACAGGGCTGTATATCTTGGTACAGTAACATGGTCATCTTGGTCAGAACATGTTATTACATGGTAGAACTGTATTATCTTTGGCAGAACAGTGTTAATCTTGGTAGAAATTTATTACTTGGTCAGACATGTTATCTTTGGTACATGTTATATGCGTTCGGTCACAGTTTGTTTGGTCGAACAGTGTTTCTTTGGTCAAAATGTTACTTACAGTTGTCAGAACATGTTATCTTTGGTCAGAACATGTTATTATCTTTGGTCAGAACATGTAATATCTTTGGTCAAACATGTTATTATCTTTGGTCAGAACATGTTATTATCTTTGGTCAGAACATGTTATTATCTTGGTCAGAACATGTTATTATCTTTGGTCAGAACATGTTATTATCTTTGGTCGAAGCTGTTTATCTTGGTCAGAACATGTTTATGGTAAAATGTATCATTTGGTCAGAACATGTTATCTCTGGTCAGACGGTTATATCTTTGTAGAACTGTATATCTTTGGTAGAAGTTTATCTTTGGTCAGAACATGTTATATCTTTGGTCAGAACATGTTATATCTTTGGTCAGAACATGTTATCTTGGTCAGAACATGTTATTATTGTCACATGTTATCTTGGTCAGAACATGTTATCTTGGTCAGAACATTTTATCTTTGGTCAGAACATGTTATTATCTTTGGTCAGAACATGTTATTATCTTTGGTCAGAACATGTTATTATCTTTGGTCAGAACATGTTATTATCTTTGGTCAGAACATGTTATTATCTTTGGTCAGAACATGTTATTATCTTTGGTCAGAACATGTTATTATCTTTGGTCAGAACATGTATTATCTTTGGTCAGAACATGTTATTATCTTTGGTCAGAACATGTTATTATCTTTGGTCAGAACATGTTATTATCTTTGGTCAGAACATGTTATATCTTTGGTCAGAACATGTTATTATCTTTGGTCAGAACATGTTATTATCTTTGGTCAGAACATGTTATTATCTTTGGTCAGAACATGTTATTATCTTTGGTCAGAACATGTATTATCTTTGGTCAGAACATGGTATTATCTTTGGTCAGAACATGTATTATCTTTGGTCAGAACATGTATATCTTTGGTCAGAACATGGTATTATCTTTGGTCAGAACATGGTATTATCTTTGGTCAGAACATGGTATTATCTTGGTCAGAACATGGTATTATCTTTGGTCAGAACATGGTATTATCTTTGGTCAGAACATGCTATTACCTTTGTCAGAACATGTTATCATTTGGTCAGAACATGTAATTATCTTTGGTCAGAACATGTTATCTTTGGTCAGAACATGTAATTATCTTGGTCAGAACATGTTATTATCTTTGGTCAGAACATGTTATCTTTGGTCAGAACATGTATATTATCTTGGTCAGAACATGTTATTATCTTTGGTCAGAACATGTTATTATCTTTGGTCAGAACATGTTATCTTTGGTCAGAACATGTTATCTTTGGTCAGAACATGTTATCATCTTTGGTCAGAACATGTTATTATCTTTGGTCAGAACATGTTATTATCTTTGGTCAGAACATGCTATCTTTGGTCAGAACATGTTATTATCTTTGGTCAGAACATGTTATCTTTGGTCAGAACATGCTATTATCTTTGGTCAGAACATGTTACTAGCTTTGGTCAGAACATGTTATCTTTGGTCAGAACATGTTATTATCTTTGGTCAGAACATGTTATTATCTTTGGTCAGAACATGTTATTATCTTTGGTCAGAACATGTTATTATCTTTGGTCAGAACATGTTATTATCTTTGGTCAGAACATGTTATTATCTTTGGTCAGAACATGTGATTATCTTTGGTCAGAACATGTTATCTTTGGTCAGAACATGTTATCTAGCCATCTTTGATGATACTGGAAGATAATATTATGTCTGTAGAGGCTATTCTCTCGCGTCATTTGTTTTGGCTCGTCGTTAAAGAATGATAAAGCAAACGCATAATCCATAGGCACTGGATTTATTTGCTTTTCAAGTTTTATATAATTCCTGTCTAATGAACTTTTGAGACCTATTTTCTAAGTGTGCACAATGTCGGATGAAAAAGAACAAATGAAGAATCCCATATTTTTCTACTGGTGGGAGGAGCGAGACTGAAAGACAGAGACAGACAGGGAAAGACAGAGACAGGGGAAGGGGGAAGAGAGAGAGAGAGAGAGAGAAGAAGAAGACGAGACAGACAGACAGACAGACAGACGACAGACAGACAGACAGACAGACAGATCCATCATTCTGGACATGTGCATAATATAAGAATTAAGGAAGACATACTTCGTACAGCATGGAGATATTTCATTCTTCAGTTCAGATTACACTCATTCCTCTTACTAAAGGGTTTGTCATCCTGTCTTCATTGAACGTATATTGGTTTTCTCTATGTATGTTGACAGCATACTTCATGTTGTGTCTTAGATCTCTTGTCTGAATTTGTCTTCATTCTGTGTTGACAACGTCATTGTATATCGATTGTATACCTGGGCATTCCACGCGATTTTAATTAACCAGTGAGAACAATATATAGAACATTTATATAGAACCAATACTGTTGTACGGATGCGAGGCGTAGACAGTCAGCAAGCAAACCCAGAGCAGGATCGAGGCAGCCGAGATGTGGTTTCTCAGAAGAATGTTGAGAGTTCCATGGACAGCAAAGCAAACAAACGAGACAGTCTTGATGGAGGCAGACACAAGTAGATCACTCATAAGGAAGATTAGGAAAAGACAAAGCAACATTTATAGGCCATTTTATGAGGAAGGGGGATTTGGAGCACCTGGTCACAACGGGAAAGCTGGAGGGAAAGAGAGCACCAGGTAGACCCAGGGAGAGAATGCTGGACGGACTTGCAGAGTGGTTGGGGATGAAGAGGGTGGGGGAGATGCTGGGGGGCAACGAGAGGTAGAGATGGTTGGAAGTCCATGGTCGCCAACGCCATGCGGCAGGACACCTGATGATGATGATGATGATGATGATGATGATGAGTGAGAACAAGTGGCATTTGCCCATTACTTCCCATCTGATTTTGTTTGTTTGTTTAATTTTGCTCTCTGTCTCTCTCTGTCTCTCTCGCTCTCTCTCACTCATTCACTCTCTCTGTTTAGATGTATATATACATATATACATATATATATGCATACATAATTATATATGTATATGTAATATACACAGACACACATATCGATACCTTAGAGCAAGAAAGCTGTATCTCGATGGCTGCCATTTTGAAAAGTTCAGAGCTACACTCACTTTAAAAGTTTGGAAATTCATAAAAATCAAATTCTCAAACAAAATATTCACAATTTGGTGAGAATGTAGAAAATCCTGTTTACATTTGTACATCACACAATGGTTGCCGCCTATAAACTGAAAATGGATTAAAAATTATTTTAAAATCGATAGTCCATTGTTGCTTAACTTTTGTTTTAGAAAGAGGACAGAAGTTTTGAGCAACAACGGACTACTGTGAGATGTTCCGGTTTTGCATGAAAGGAGACTCCAAGAATACAAGACATAAATTTAGGCAACAACCCTATATTTACTCAATAGCCCGTTGTACCATGTCATGATGAACAAAACTGCATACACGTAAGTTGTTGTTCAAACAAAGATGTCATGGGAGATCTATAAGATAACCTGGTGAAAAGCAATTATTCTGTGCACAGTGAAGGTCACAGGCAAAAACCATACAACACAGCGATAGCCCAGTGTCGCACGCAAAGCACAGCAACTGAGCCAATTGTTTCAGGGGCAAAAACAGTTTTCCTGAGAAATATTCCAGTGTTGCCTGAACAAATACGGAACACCAGCTGGTCTTAGTGTGGTAAAAACAGCTTCACAATGACATTATTTGTTTGTAGGTTGATAATATTAGGCAAAAAATGCCAGAGCGTGGCCTTCTTAAAGCAGTATTTCAGTTTTATCATTATTTCTCTAATGTTTTCGCACATTTGGGCATTGCTTATTGTGGAAGTAAAGGCTCCTCCTGTACAAGGCAACTTTCGAAACTTATCTGCTGTCTGTCATCATGTCTGCAAATTTTTTCTTCTTTTTATTTCAGGGCCAAATCAGGTATGTTTTGCTGTTTTTTCTTTTCCTCAAACTTGGCCTTTGCTTCTCCAAGATCAGGAACAAGGGACACAGAGTCAATTAGTGGATTATGATGTATGATAATCACATTATCGATAAAATATATGTATTCACTGCTCACATCTTAAGTGTATTACTTTGAAATAAACAAGTCTATGAAAAGTCAGACACGTTGTGATATAGATTCTAACCACAGCCTCTGTCTGGAAGGAGGATTAAATTCATAGAGAAAAAATTCACATACCTTTTTGCAGTGAAGATCAGCATGTTAATACTTGCACAAAACTTATAGCACACAAACTATCAAAGCAGTAATGAAAATGTTCACAAGTACATAGTCATACAGATCAATGCAGAGTCCAAACATGTCAAGAAATCTTCCATTAAGTTGCAAACCAGTTTTTACTGTTTATATGCCTGTGATTCGAATTTAAGGAAACGAAAAAACGAAGGTTTGAGGTACACAGGTCATCACTGACAGAGTATCCAGACTCAACAGCAGAACATCACAAAGTACCGCAAGAAATCTACTGATGTTCATTATGTCATCCTTTGCATGCCTCTGCCCTCATCACAGAACAGCCAATGTATTGGATCACACAAACTAATTATCACAGATCACCAAGCCAGTCAGTGATGTGTGCTTGTCCCCAGACCATTCTAGTCATTGTTGGTATCATCCTGATTTTCTGTGATGTTTACTTCAGGCAGATGGTCCTCAACAGTAACTGAACTGGGCACATTTTGGTAGAATTCTTGGTGATGTTTAGGTATGACGCCTGCATTGAACAGCTCAAGCAAGTTCTTTATTTGTTACATCTCCAGTCCACTGGCATGTAGCAAAGGTTGGGTTGCAGTTACAGTCTGAGGGTGTCCAGGGCATACACAATCCTTCTGTCTCATAGTTTGAAATTGATAAAATGTTTCAAAAATTCCATGTCTTTCCTCATGATGAATTTTCTCTGTACATTGCAGTTTGCTCTTGCTGGAATCAACATCTTCCATAGTTTTTGCATCTGTGAGTTTGCATCTGTTGCTTTTGTGCTGCTGTCCCTTGAGTTTCACACATCGCTTCTGAACATTCCTCTTCCAGTTGTCAGGGTGAGTTGTTCTTTTCCTTCTGCATCTCTTTTTGGGCAGTGTACACACACACTGAGGATAACGGTTGAGTTGGAACCTGTATTTTCTGTACCGTGTACATCCACAGACGCACATGGAGTTAGGGCTGATGTGGGGTAGCTTGGTCACCTCCAACTTCACATTCTGCAGATAGGGGAGAATGAGCCTCCTGAGGTGTCATGGCTGAATGTCACAATATTCAGAACCAGGAGATTTTGCAGCACAGACCTGGTCACCGAGGAACTCCTGTAGGGGAGCTTCATGCATGGTAGAGGCTGTGTCCCCAAATTCCATGTAGATATTACGTTTGTTGATCAAGCAGCCATCGTAATGATCAGGCTGATGCATGTCATGACCCCTTGGTGCCAGAAATGCCAGGCAGACGGTGCTGAAGCTGTAAAAAGTCTGCCCATGCCGTTAGATGGGGGTGATATCCCAGTATGGTGTGCCAAGCCTGCAGATGGAGAGCCAAAGTGACCCCAAAAAAAATGAAAGACAGGATATAGAGATGTTTCCACTATATGGAAATCTCAAACAAAGCGATAAAGATGTTTGATGTAATGCAAAGAAAACAAAAGAAGGAACCATAGATTCAGGAGGTGTGTTACTTTGCATGAATGCATAGTGTGTATTCACTTGTCTTGACACATGAACTTAAAGAAGAGAGAATGGAAAACAGGAAGAGAAGAAGGAAGCCATAGAAGTAGTAAGGGGAGAGAGACAGAGAGAGAGAGAGGAGAGAGAGAGGGAAGGAGAGAGAGAGAGGGAGTTAGAGACAGACAGACAGACAGAGGGAGAGAACAGGCAGACAGACAGAGGGAGAGAACAGACAAACAGACAGACAGACAGACGGACGGACAAGATAAATAGAGAGAGAGAGAGAGAGAGAGAGAGATAGAGAGAGAGAGAGAGAGAGAGAGAGAGAGAGCATACCTTAATGGATGATAGAATCAGACAAACTCTAAAATGTATGTCAGGACACTGGCAAAATGAAGTCTTGAATTTAAGTTTTATTTTCTGCAAATAATTGAGAAGAGAATGAACCAGACTTTGGTGGAGCAAGGATATTATGTGGAATATTCTAGACTTTTTTTTTTCTCACGGTGCCACAGGCAGTCCGTGCAGAGCCAGATGTGTCCTTGTTAATAGATAAGGCGCTGCCATTAGGGGTTCACGGCCCGGCCAACAGGATTGTTTATTCTACGTGTCCCCTTTCTGCCACAGAAGCTGCACCAGCTGGCACTCTCCTTACAGTAAAAGCATGGTCTAACTCAGTAATAGACCTGTGTTGTCCAGAGAGCTCCTTATCCCTCAGTTGTCAATCTTCCAGGCAACACTGGTTTTCAGTTCTGATAGTCTGTGTTGCAGAAACTATTCCTTAGCTGTTGGTACTGAAGTGTGTGGTGGAAGAAGGCGGTATTTCACAGTGATCCATTCTTCCCCGTGAAAAGCCTGTAAGCTCGTTTTGTGCAACAACGGTGTTTATAGTATAACTTTCAAATTTGATAAACAACTTCTTTGGCACTTTGTTATCATGAATTCGGGGTAATGTCTACCACATATAAAAAAATTGAAAAACTGCAATAGACCGTTGTTACCCTAAGGTATTCCAGTGTCAAACCTGAACCCTGACCAAACTGTTTGACAGAAAGATCACAACCAGCGAGATACACTGCTCACACAAGCCTGTCAACAAGACCAGACGAGACATGAAATCGGACTGCAACTACGACGATAACACTCTGCTACACACACAGCCGTCAACAAGACCAGACGAGACATGATCAGCAATACAAGATACACTGCTCACACACAGCCGTCAACAAGACCAGATGAGACATGATCAACAATACGAGAGATACACTGTTCACACCAGAGCTGTCAACAAGACCAGACGAGACATGATCAGCAATACAACTATCAGAGAAATGGTGGGGACAACACCAATCCTCCATCACATAAAGGGGCACAGGGTAAAACGGTGTGGACATCTTACCTGAATGCTGATCTCCCACCTGACCATTGTGCATACAACATGTGAGTGACTGGGTACAAGACCAGAGGCAGACCAAGAAAGACCTGGATCAGTGACGTCAATAAACTCTGACGTCCTCAACATCACACCAAAACAGACTTTCCAGCTGGCTGCAGACAGAACACTTTTTCTTCCCATGACGTTCCCGGTGGTACAAGAAGTTGAATATAGAAACGTTAGTAAAATAAGATTATTCAGAAAATCCTTTCAAAAGTGGCCATCTACATTACAGTGAAGAATATACCACTACATGCTGTTTAACAAATAGAATGGTACTGTACTTAAGGTACCCAGACTGTCAATATTTTTGAATAACACGACCTTATTTACAGTCACGGAAGTCAGCATGAGATTCCAGCCACTTTAACAGCTCTGTCTCTTGGGATTTTCTTCGTTTTTCTGCCACTGTGTTAAAGGTATATACAAATGGATTTAGAGCAGAGTTTAATGGCAGTACGAATACAGCCAAGGCAACATTTACCATTCCAGGCATGGGAATACCAGCCAATGACAAAAATCCACACAGTCCTACAGGAAACCAGCACATGAAATCCGTTACAGCCACAGTGATCAATCGCCGTGCTATGGTCATGTCTCGCGAGGCTTTGGTTGTGTTAGTTCTCAGTGCATTCTTCTGTATTGACCAGTAGATAAAAGCTTGGCCACCTGAAATCAGCACAAACAGAATGAAATTAAAAACGATCAAAACTCCAAAGGCATAAACTCGTCCTTTAAAAAAATTACGAGTTACTGGGAGTGGAATACAGATACCTGTCTGACTGTAGAACTCCCAGTGTGATGTCAATGGAAGTAAAGGAAACAAGGCAATAAGCCAACCAACCAACCAAGTCAACAGACAAGCCACTGCTGCTGATGTTCTTTCAAATCGCAAGGTGCTAAATGGAAAGTGAAGGACAATAAAACGATCCAGTGTGATAAGCCAGATGGTCAGAGCTGATACTTCACTGGACAGTAAAGACAGAATACCAGCCACTTTACAGGCCACACTGCTTGTCCATGTGTCATCATGATAAAGATATCTACCACGGAACAGTTCATCAGCCACACCAATAATAGCAATGTAGACACCCATCAGAAAGTCAGCCATTGTCAGGTTGGTGACAAACACACTGAAGCCACTTAACGAAGATTTTTTCTGAGCACATAAACGTACAACAAAACAGAAGATGTTACCAGTCACTGACAGACAGCTGATCAACCAGAGAAATACTCGGTATATTTCTGAGTGCAGTAAATCTTCACATGATGAAATGTCGTCTTTGGGGAATAGCAAAACTTATCATCAAAGTTATATGGGAGTATTTCTTTGCAGCACAATTTATAATTCCTTGTTGATATGACACGGAGATGGACAAGATCTTTGAAAATGTCAGGTGGAAATGTTTTCACAGGACTACCTTCCATGTACAATGCCGTCAACTTTGGTGTAAACTGAAAACCACCAGTGCTGACAGTATTAATAGTAGTAAACGTTAAATTCAGTTTCTGCAATTTCAAGAATTTGGACAAGATTTTGGCGTCAAACACTGTCAGTGTGATGTGTGACAGATCTATCGTTGTGAGTGCACTTTGCTGAATATCAGAGGAGTGATCAGAGTAGAGTGAGGTGATGGGGTTGTTGGACAGGGACAGTGTCTGCAGAGTTTTCAAACCAACAAAATAAGTCATGTTGACATGTTGTAGTTTGTTGCCAGTGAGGTCTAGAAACTGTAAGTTGAGCAAATTCATATTGGACAGGACAGTTACAGAACACTGGGCAAGAATCAGACGAATAAGATAAGTATGATTACTCACATCAGACAGACACATGTCTGTACCTGTGGCATCCAAGTAACGGAGCTGTGGGAATAATTGAGCAGAGAAAGACTGATGACACAGAAATAAGTGACCCTGACACAGACAGCCCACAGGACAGGTCACATCGCACGACAGTTCATCATCATAGAGTGGACAGTGAGGCCAGGCATCACACAGGTGGTCACTATGTAGACATATTTTTGAAGTTCTACATCGAAAGAGCCCTGGACAGGTCAGTTCATTACATCCCTCTTCGTCCTCATGGTCCATACAGTCGTACATTCCATTACATCGTGTGTAGACAGGCAGGCAGTCATTGAACTTACCAGGACAACGATAGTGGCTGGCAGGACAGGACTCATTGGACTTTATCGGAGTTGAAATGAACGTGTTGATACCATCGAAATTGATGAGTACAGGAGAAGGAAAAACTGGTGCAGAAACGATTTCCTTGTGTCTGTAGATATCACAGTTCAGTTCATCTGATTCGTCCCAACAATGGAACACTCGGTCACAGACAACATCATAGGACACACACTGACCGTTAGTACAGGTAAACATGTTGACACAAGGAGGATGTTTACAGAAAGACTCATCACTCTTATCCTGACAGTCTTGTAGGAAGTCACATACCAGGGTGTATGACAGCGTGGTGACGTCATCATCACAGGTAAATAAAGGGACAAGAGTGACGTGATCAACTGTTGAATCAAACCCACCCTGTGTGTGTGACACATGATCAGAAAATGTACAAGAAGATCTGTGACCTTGACCACACACGTCATACTGGCGTGAGCCACATATTAGAAATGTGTGTGTCAGGTGACCATCAGGACACGTCATCAGAGATCGTTGTGTGTGGATAGGAAAAGGGGTCCTAGTCAAGGTTATTGATTGTGAAGGATGGTGCGTCTGTTTGTTTCTAAATTCACAAATAAGACACTCTTTACCCTCATCATAAGATTGGATGTTATTCCAATTACAGTCACGTCTCACAAACTGACTGTCATAACTAAAGATACATAGTTCATCTGTAGTAATGCGAAACGCTTGATCTCTAAAGCCAACAGAATGGTAAAAGAAAGTTTTTCTATTATCAGCGACGTTCAGCTTGTACATGTTGGGAAACAACATGTTGCCTGTGGTCAAGCCGACCCAAAACTCTTCAGAAATATACAAATATGGACTGGTTAACTTGTCAATTATTCCAGGCCAATCCTGCTCACAAATAGGCATACCAGGCATGCCTCTCAAAGACTTACAGTACTTGTTAGATGTTTGATGCAAATCACGTTTATCACTATATACATATGGAACACAGATAAATTTGTAGCAATGCTTGCATAACGATACCATACCCTGACAGTCAGGACTGCTGAAGGGACAGTGTTCTGTTTCATCCTGTCCATCTTCACACTCTGTCTTTAGGTTGCAGTTCAGGTGATGCTGAAAGCTGGAATAGTGATCGACAGAACAGTTGAACAAACCACTGGGTAACTTGTGAGGTGCTTGATTTTCAGGGTGAAAGGAAAAGAACAGTCTGAAACACTGTACGTCCCAGCAGTAAACGTTGTTGTATTCGACTGTGAGTGTTGGGGTGTAGAACACACAGCGATACTTCCATTGCTCAAAACTATACCACGCAAAGACACGAGATCCAGTGTTATCGACTGTGTACAGTATGACATATATACGTTGAAAGTACTTCACCATTTTTCTCAGACTGATCTTAATGGCATGCCCAGTTGGGACACGGATGTTTGTTGTCATGGAGAAAGTCTCCTCAATGAACTTTGTACCGTAATTCCCTTTTGGTGTGATGTGCCCAGATAACGGTGATGTCTTCACCAACAGCAGGTTAAGAGACACAGAATTGTTTCCTGAAAACATACCAACACCCTAACAGACACACCAACCACCAATCCTTTCCCTAAACCAACCAGCACCCTAACAGACACACCAACCATCAATCGTTCCCCTAAACCAACCAGCACCCTAACAGACACACCAACCACCAATCGTTCCCCTTAACCAACCAACACCCTAACAGACACACCAACCACCAATCGTTCCCCTTAACCAACCAACACCCTAACAGACACACCAACCACCAATCGTTCCCCTTAACCAACCAACACCCTAACAGACACACCAACCACCAATCCTTTCCCTAAACCAACCAGCACCCTAACAGACACACCAACCCACCAATCGTTTCCCTTAACCAACCAACACCCTAACATACACACCAACCACCAATCCTTTCCCTTAACCAACCAACACCCTAACAGACACACCAACCACCAATCGTTTCCCTTAACCAACCAACACCCTAACATACACACCAACCACCAATCCTTTCCCTTAACCAACCAAACCCTAACAGACACACCAACCACCAATCCTTTCCCTTAACCAACCAACATCCTAACAGACAGACAGCAGTAGACCATACAAAGAGACAGACAGACAGAACGATACAAAAAGAGAGAGAAAGGAAGAAAGGGAAAGAGACCACAGACAGACAGAGGGAGAAAACAGGGAGACAGGGAGAAAGAGCACAGATAGACAGACAAGCCAGGGCAAAGAGAGACTGACCACTTACAATTTGACTTGTAATAATTTTGGAGACCACGGCTCCAGAAATCTTCGCTCCTTTCTGACTTAAGACTACTGTGCATTCCCAGAGTAAGAACCTAAACTTCGGTCACAGCACCTTTTCATATTCACACCAACTTTGAAATTTCTCTGCCCGTGAAATTCGCTACATGAATCTATTACTCTTCAAGACTGCCCTCAAAACTTTCCAATTTAAATCTATTCCGACTAAGAAGTAACGTGTGGACACCTTTGTTCCGTGCGCAGCGCGCGCGTGTGTGTGTGTGTGAGGTGTGGCAGTGATGTGTGTGGTAGTGTGTGCGTAGTCTGGTGTGTGTGTGTGTGTGTGGTGGAGTGGTGTGGTGCCTGCGTGTCGTGGGGGATGTTATTAGGGGTGCAGCGTCACGAGCTCGGCTACCGTACTGGAGGTTGCGCTATAAACTGTCATTAATTATTTATTATTATTGAATTTTTACAAAGTTAATATGTGCAATACATGTTTTCTTACACACACACACACACACACACACACACACACACACACACACACACACACACACACACACACACACACACACAACACACACACACACACACACACACACACACACACACACAAACACACACACACACACAACACACAAACACACACACACACACAAACAATACGCATATACACAAACTTACACACACATGTATTCAGACAATTTTTAGGCAAACACACATACAATCGCACGTAATTTGAACACACCTAAACTTCTACATTATACAAACATGCAAGAGTGTAGATTTTGTGCATACCTAACTACATACATTGATACAACATACGCATGTACACGCCTATGAGCATACCTTAGTACACGCGTGCATGATGCCTAAATGTATGGATGTCATATCTGCATGCATATATATGTATATGTACACACACACACACACACACACACACACACACACACACACACACACACACACACAACACCACACACACACACATATATATATATATATAATTATATATATATATTTATATATATAGTATATATATATATATAGTATATGTATATATTACATATACATGTATTTTATATATACATTTGCATACATACACACAAACATACATACATGCAAACAAACAAACATACATACATACATACATACATACATACGTACGTACGTACATACATACATACATACATACATACATTGTACATACTTACGTACATACTACGTACACACATAATCATATCCACATATGCATACACGCATACATGTATACGTATGTACATATGTATATATACATATATATGTATATATATATATATATATATATATATACATATACATATATATATATATATATATATACATATTATATATGTATATATAGAGAGAATATACATACATTTATATAGATATAGAAATAGATATAGATACAGACACACACTACATGCACACATATATACCTATTTACTCATATACAGACATACAAACAACAGCAGCAATGAGAGTAGACAATGGTGTAAGTCTTTCCAAAATATCAATGGAGGGGTTATGCAGGGATGTGCTCTGTCACCAGATCTGATTTTACGTTACAGCGAAAACATAATGAGAAACCTAAAAGAAATCCTGGGATAAAGGTTGGAGTTGAAATGATAAACAGCCTTCGTTACGCAAATAATACTGTTCTAATTGCAGAAAATGAAAATGACCCACAAAATCTTAAGAATATAATAGAATACAAAGCAGAAATATATAGCAGAGATACAAAGCAGAGATAAAGGGCTGGAGCTGAATAGCAAGAAGACTGAAGTTATGGTAATCAGTAAAAAGAAAAATAAATCCCTTCATGTAACGTAACAGAAAATGGCACAACATTGAAACAAGATGATAAGTTTAAATATCTGGGAATGGTCATCTCATCAGATGGCAGATGGACATCAGAAATAGCCGCAGAATCGGCCAAGCTAGAAGAGCATTTAAGAAAATGGAAAGCATTCTTACCAAAAAAATGCCTATCAATTAACATCAGGAACAGACTTCTTCGGTGTTATATAGAACTGATTACTGTTGTGTGGATGTGAAGCATGGGCAATCAGCATGCAAAGCAGAACAAGATCAAGGCAGCTGAAATGTGATTTCTAAGAAGAATGTTAAGAGTTCCATGGACAGCAAAGGAAACAAACGAGACAGGCTTGAAGGAGGCAGACATAGGAAGAACGTTAATGAGAAAGATTATATAAAGACAAGCAACATTCACAGGACATTTTCTGAGGCAAGAGAAATTAGAGCACCTAGTCACAACGGGAAAGTTTGAGGGAAAAAGAGCACCTGGTAGACCCAGGGAGAAAATATTGGACGGACCAGCGCAGTGGTTAAAGACAAAGAGAGTGGGAGATGTACTTTCAACGACAAAAGATAGATTCACTTGAAAGGTCCTGATCGCCACGCCATGTACCAGGGCAAATGATAATGATAATGATGATGATGCTGAGACACACATGCATGTAAATATATAATACAGACAGGTAAACCACATACGTACAGACAAACTTGGATAAAGTTCTCTAAATGTTCAGTCATGAGGCAATGTCCATAACATGACCAACAGAACATAGAGGTATTGAAGAAATTCTTTGTCAAAATTTTCTGCATAGCAATTATTTTAAATGTTCCTCTCTTTGTTTTATAGCATGATCACCTGTCTGAACTGTCAGCGTCACCGGGTTTGGTGTTGGCTGCTGCATATCTGGATATCACAATCTCCATCCAGGCCACTCTGTCTGGACTTTTCTGGACAATTTCTTGAATATTTGGGCCGTTGATGTTGGCTATGTTCTCAGTTTATAAGATTGGAGGTCTGCCTTTCTTCCTTTTTGCTGCTGTTTTTCCTTGAAGGATGGTTGCCATGAGGTCTGTGTTTTTGTTTCGTGACACATGGCCAGTGTATTTATGTCTTCTCTTGTTGATGACTGCTAGCACTTTTCTGGTGGTATCAAGTTCTTCAAGGACACTTTCATTAGTTCTTCTATCTGTCCATTTGACACGTAGTAGTCTCTGATAAAACCACATCTCTACCGCCTCAATACTTCTGCAATCAGTTTTTCTCAGAGTCCTGGCT